>PVIY010003949.1:22208-107685 GCA_004026745.1 Myrmecophaga tridactyla | reverse complement strand
CACTGATTTTATTTAGTAAAGTTGTGTGGACATCTCTGATCAGTTGTTCCAAAGTCTGTGTCTCTGCTGGTGTTTTCCTCCGGTCATTAGATTGGTCTATACCTGTGTGCATCTTTGTATGGCTAATGATCTTCTGTTGTCTTTGTGGCATGTAAATATCTTGATGGGTTATCTTGGATGCTGAATCCTTCAGCAGTCTTAAACTTTGTATTTGCGGGACGAGTGTGGAGCAGGATGCTGGGGGTGGGATGCGGGACAGCAGGGCGGTGATGGGTCGTGGTGCAGGTGTGGCGCAGGTATATGCGCAGGTCGGTGATTCTGTGCTAGTGCCTGTGAGCAGGGGGTGCTGGTCATGCAATGCAGGGGGCCTTGGGGGCCAGATGTAGTTCAGGCAGGCCTTGGAATGCAGGAGCAGGGTGTGGCATGTGGGGCACAGAGGTAGGGTGCTGCCTTAGATGGATGGGGGTGCTGAGTGGACGTGCTGGGGCTGGTATGTGGGCAGGATGCGGGTGGGCATGTGATGAGTGTGGGTCATGGGTGTCAGGGTGTGGGGTACAGGGCCCAGAAGTTGGGGCTCAGGGAGGTTGGGGCGGTAGTGTGTCCTTGTTCCAGGGGTGGGATTCAGAGGAGCCGGGAGTCAGATGCACGAGCGGGTAGGGGCAGGGCCCAGGTCACAGAGATTGTGGGACGTGCGTCAGGGTGGATGATGATGGGTGGGCGGGGCCCTGGTGTGGGTGCGGGAGCGGGGGTGAGGTGGGAGTGCCCGCTTGTTCAGGGCGGAGGCTATGTGGCACTGAGAGCAGTTGCCAGGTATGGGAGAAGGACACTTGTGCTGTGGGGTGGGGCCGTGTGAACATGTGTGAAGGGCAGTGGGGTTGGGGTACAGGAGTCTAGATGTCCATAATGGATACAGGGGTGCCTGGGAGGGAGGATGTGGCTGTGCTGGTGTTTGGATCTGTGTGTGCACATGCACAGAGCTCAGGGGCAGTGGCTGGGATTGTGCCTGCGTGGACTGGGGGTCGATGCGGCCCTGACGCACAGGTCAGCGCTTGTCCAGAGCTGAGGGGGCGTGGCGTGAGCGAGGCCCAGATGCGGCTGTGCGTTCGTGTGTGCAGAGCTGGGATGGGGGAGGCGGGGTTGAGCGACTGTATGGGATGTGTGTGTGTGCAGAGCTGGGATGGGGCAGGCGGGGTTGAGCGACTGTATGGGGTGGGTGTGGGTGTGGCTGGGGCATGAAGGTAGCGCTTGCAGCCCGGTTGTGCAGATGACTCCCTGCAGGGGGTGGGGGGGTGAGGTGGGGGTCGTGGGGCTGGCCACGGGTGCAGGGGTCTCCGGAGGGGCGGAGCTAGACTGTGAGCTTGTGCGGGAGAGGTGGGTAGGGCTGGGACAGGCTCGTGTGCATGCAGGGGGCGGGGGTGCTTGGAGCCTGGTGGGGGGGTGGCGCATGACGGCATTCAGGTGCTTGGGATGCGGGTCTAGTTGCAGGTCACGGGACAGGCGCAGTGCGCGTGAGGGTAGTGCTGACAAGGAACGGGGCTTGGCTTACTCCCTAGTCTGGTCTCCGCATCTGTGCACTCCTGACGGCTGCGGGCCTCTGCCTGGAAATGCACACGCTAAGCTTTTTGCACTAGCTGGCCGGACTCGGGTTCTCTGCACCTCAGTTCTTCTGCTTTTTCACAAGGGCCTCCCTCTGTGGTATAGAAGGCGGTCTTGAGTCACATATATCCTGGAATCGCTCTCCCGGTCTTTTTTTTTTGTCCCTTCTCTAGCTGCTCTTTGGATCAGAGATGAACTCGACCTATCCCATTCTGCCATCTTCTCTTTTATCTCTGTTTATTAATCAAGTGTAGCTTTTCTCAAGTTGTCTTTTCCTTGCATTATCTCTGTCATCTCCTAATCCCTTTTATTTCTGTGTGCGTTTTTCTTACCATGTTGTAGACATTCATTAAATGTCCAGTGATTTTTTTTTAATTATCCTTCATATTTGAGAATGAGAACCTAAATATTTTATTAGAAGTTCTCTGTGTAGGGTACAGCTCCGTGAAGTTCACAAGTGGATGATCTAGTAGCAAACCAGTTTTTCACTGGGCTCCTCCAGTTGAGAATGTCTGATGAGCTTTTCTCTGCTGCCATATTATTTCTCTGGGAGCTAAGCATTCAATTAATCACTCCTTTTTAGGTTGCCTCAGGGAGAGTTGTCAGGTTGTGTAGATAAGTACAGAAAGGAACTTGAAACTGAACTAGTTCATATGTAGATTTTCAAACATCCCTCCTATTTTGAGTCCTGTACCTGAAACCCTTCTGCCCTCTGCACCCTTTCAGTGGTTCTTGATACTTCCCAGATGTTGAGGGTTTCAGAGTCTGTAGGTGAAATGGCCTTCATCTTAGCACTGAGGTTTCAACCTCTTTCCCTCTGTTAACTACCACTCCTTCACCCACTTTCTAACCTCCTAAGACTTGTTGAAATCTCTGATTTTTTTTTCCTCTCCCCTCCCTTGGCTTTATCGTTGTAAGTTAAGGCCTCTTTTATTCCTTTGCTATTATCTTAGTGGGTTTTGAAGAAGAAGTGTGGGAAAATGCTTTGGGCAAATCATAATTTGTAAGCAGAATTCCCAGGTAGTTCTTCTGTAACAAATGCTCAAGAGTCACTCGCAGGAATGCAGTTGGTGTGGAAATACTGAATGATGTAATACTGACAGATTCATTGAGTATGTGAACATGATAAATTTATGAAGAATCAATGATTTAAGAACAGTGAACTGTTATTTGTTGAACTACATAGGGGGTTGTCATATCCCAAATTAGAAATTCCTGTGAAACAAATGAACAACAAAATTATAATAAAATAGGAAAAAAGAAAATCATAAACTTCTTCACTGTAGCTATTTTATCTAGCAAAAGGTTGTGAGATAAACAGGTTTTTATTTTTATATTTGTACTTTTCTGAATTTTCTGAATTTTATGCACTATGCATGATTACTGGTCAACTGTTTGTAAGTGTGGGAGAGAGTTACTATGGAGGCAAAAGAAAGTCTGCAGAGTCTGAAATATATGCCTTAATCCAAAAGCTTTTATTGAGAGCTGTTTTCATTTGTAGAAGCTGCCAGAATGCAATATACCAGAAAAGGAGTGGCTGTTTAAACAGGGGAATTTATTAAGTTGCAAGTTACAGTTGAAAGACCATGAAAATGTCCAAACTAAGGCACCAACAAGAGGTTACCCTCACTCAAGAAAGGCTGATGCTGTCTGGAACCCCTTTGACAACTGGGAAGGCACTGGCTGATATATATATATATGTATATATATACGTATATAGGCTAATTACAAAGTATGTTAAGTGCTCTAGAGGAATAGAAAAGGGAAGGGTACTATAACAAAAGCTCTGGGGCAGAGTAGTGTTCTTAATTAAGAATGGGGATTGAGGAATTTAGCAGTCAATCTGTGAATCATGGATATTAAGTTGAGAACTGAAAGATAAATAGGAGTTAATTAAACAAAAGATTGTGGGGGGTGGGTTGAAGGGCATATCTGCCAGAGAAGGCATGGTAGGATAGCAAGTAAGTGGAGGGTGATTTGTGAGATGATTTAGGAAAGGGAGGCAGGCACTTAATCATACAGGACTTTGTTGGCCATGCTAAAATTTTGGAATTTATTAAGTGCCATGGGAAACCATTAAAAAGTCTTAATCAAGGAAGTGATGTGAAACAATTTACATTTTTAAGTGATCCCTATGGCAGCTGCATGAAGAATGGTTTGGAGATAGGGCCAGAAAGTAACCAATTACAGCCATTGCAGAAGTCCAGGCAAGGGGTGATGGTGGCTTGGAATAGGGTGGTAACAGTGGGTAGTGAGAAACGTTTTGGATAATGAAAGAAAAAGAAGTGTCAAGAACGCTTCCTAGGCTTCTGGTTTAAACAAATGTATAGAGAAAAGTGCCTTTTCTGAGATGGAGAGAGGTGGTAGGTTTGGGAATGAGCAAAGATCGAGAATTCAGTTTGGGATTCCAGTAAAATATCCAATTAGACACCTCGAGTTGTTAGCTGGTTATAAGAATTGGAAGAGAGGTAAAGATCAGAGGTAAAATTTTAGGTGTCATCAATATTAGATGACATGTAAAGTCACAGGAATAGATGAACTCTAGGGAAAGGGGGAATATGGATGACAACAGTAGAACAGAGAAGAAAAGATAAGAGAAACATTGAGAAATTCCCATATTTTAAAGGGTGGGGAGAAGAAGGACCTACAGAGGAGAGTGAGGAAGTAATTTGTAAGCATGGTTAAAATGAGAAGAGACCTAAATACCAGAGGATGAGTGTTTCAAAAAGGAAGAAGCAGTTAATTGTGTTGATTGGTTACTACAAAGAAGACAGGAAAAGGCCCCATTGATTTCATTGACTGCCACAGTGAGAATATCAGGTGAATTGAGTTCTGTTGCAAATATTAAAAGAATCAATTTATAAAATGTTTATACCATCATGGTCCATTTGACCCAATTTTGGAATTTGAATTTTTTTCTGAGAGAGTCTAACCATTTATAAGGATAGACATTTCTTGATTTTTATTCTTTCTTAGACTCTAATTCTTCTCAAAGAACAAAGAGCAAATTTACTTTTTAAAGCAATAGAATTAAACTCATTCTATCTTGTAATTACTATATGGGTCCACTGGACCCTTTCACAACTCTAAAATATGTTATGGTATCTTTTCTTTTAGGCCTATTTTTTTTTAATTTTTTTAAATTAATTTTAAATTTAAAAAATATGACAACAAAGAAACACAAACATTCTTAATATATAATATTCCGTTCTACATATATAATCAGTAATTCACAATATCATCACAGAGTTGCATATTCATCATCATGATAACTTCCCAGAACATTTGCATCAACTCAGAAAAAGAAATAAAAGACAACATAAAAAGAAATAAAATTAAAACAGAAAAAAAAAATTATACATACCATACCCCTTACCCCCCCTTCCACTGATCACCAGCATTCCAAACTAAATCTACTTCAACATTTGCTCATTATCCAATTTTATTCCATATGTTCCACCCATGTGTTGACAAGGCAGACAAGGCCCCCACAATCACACAGTCACACCGTGAAAGCCACTCCAGTACACAATCATCATCAAGAAACATGGCCACTGGAACACAGCATCACATCCTCAGGCAGTTCCCTCCAGCCTCTCCATTACATCTTGAATAACAAGGTGATATCTACTTAATGCATAAGAATAACCTCCAGGATAACCTTTCGACTCTGTTTGGAATCTCTCAGCCATTGACACTTTGTCTCATTTCACTCCCCTCCCCTTTGGTTGAGAAGGCCCTCTCAATCCCTTGATGCCAAGCCCCAGCTCATTCTAGGGCTTTTCTCAATCCCTTGATGCTGAGTCTCAGCTCATTCTAGGATTCTAGGATTTCTGTCCCATGCCGCCAGGAAGGTCCACACTCCTGGGAGCCATGCCCCACGTAGGCAGGGGGAGGGCGGCGAGTCCGCCTGTCGTGCTGGCTGGAGAGAGATGCCACATCTGAGCAACGAAAGAGGTTCTCTTGGGGGTGACTTTTAGGCCTAATTTTAAGTAGGCTTGACCTATCCCTTATGGGGTTAAGTTTCATGTGAACAAACCCCAAGACTGGGGGCTCAGCCTATAGCTTTGGTTGTCCACACTGCTTGTGAGAACATCAAGAATTCAACTGGGGGGGTTGAATTTTCCCTCATTCTCACCATTCCCCAAAGGGGACTCTGCAAATACTTTTCCACTCACTGATCATATCACTCTGGGATTCATCGGGGCATCACTCTGGACAAACCAACAAAATCTCATGTCCTACTCAAGGTTCCATGTACTTATGTTGTTCAACCAACTATCTACATAAGTTATATTAGGACATGCACTAGTGAAAATATAAATTTTGTACCAAATAACCATTTTTTTGCTTTAGTCTCATACATAAGTTGAAAATTTAAAATATTAATTACCATCTATTTTCAGCACCCTGCAGTAATGATATTCCTTTGTTCTTCCTCAATGCAAAAACATTTCTTAAATTTGTACATTTATTCACTATCATTATACACTCTAGGCATTCCTAGATTATACCATCTCAATCTTTATCGTCTATTTTTCTTTGTGATTTCATTTATGCCTCCAGCCCTCCTCCCTCTATCATTCTCACATTCAGCTTCATTCAGTGTTTTAACATAATTATATTACAGTTAGGTAGTATTGTGCTTTCCATTTCTGAGTTTTTATATTCAGTCCTGTTGCACAATCTGTATCCCTTCAGTTCCAATTACCCAATATCTTACCCTATTTCTATCTCCTGATGGTCTCTGTCACCAAAGAAATATTCCAAGTTTGTTCACTAATATCAGTTCATATCAGGGAGACCATACAAGTATTTGTCCTTTTGTTTTTGACAAATCTCACTCAGCATAATGTCTTTAAGGTCCATCCATGTTGTTACACACTTCATAACTTTATTCTGTCTTACAGCTGCATAATATTCCATCATATGTATATGCCACAGTTTGTTTAGTCACCTGTCTGCTGATGGACATTTTGGCTGTTTCCATCTCTTCGTAATTGTAAATAATGCTGCTATAAACATTGGTGTGCAAATGTCCATTTGTGTCCTTGCCCTCATGTCCTTTGAGTAGAGACAACATATAGATGGGTCCTGTTTTTTAATCCATTCTGCCAGACTATGTCTTTGGATTGGGGAGTTTAATCCATTAACATTCAGTGTTATTACTGCACAGGTAGTACTTTCTTCTACTATTTTGCCTTCTGGATTTTAGATGTCATATCTAATTTTCCTTCTTTTTACCTTTACTCATAGTCTTCCTTTCTACACTCTTCTCCACACCCCTCTCTTCTGTCTTTTTGTATCTGTCTCTAGTGCTCCCTTTAGTATTTCTTGTAGAGCTGGTCTCTTGGTCACAAAAATTCTCTCAGTGATTTTTTGTCTGAAAATGTTTTAATTTCTCCCTCATTTTTGAAGGACCATTTTGCTGGATATAGAGTTCTTGGTTGGCAGTTTTTCTCTTTTAATAATTTAAATATATCATCCCACTGTCTTCTCGCCTCCAAGGTTTCTGCTGAGAAATCTACACATAGTCTTATTGGGCTTCCCTTGTACATGATGGATTGCTTTTCTCTTGCTGCTTTCAAGATTCTCTCTTTCTCTTTGACCTCTGACATATTGATTAGTAAATGTCTTGGAGTACTTCTATTTGGATCTATTCTATTGGGGTACGCTGTACTTCTTGGATTTGTAATTTTAAGTCTTTCATAAGAGTTGGGAAATTTTCAGTGATAATTTCCTCCATTAGTTTTTCTCCTCCTTTTCCCTTCTCTTCTCTTTCTGGGACACCCACAACATGCATATTCATGTGTTTCATATTGTCCTTCAATTCCCTGAGTCCCTGCTCATATTTTTCCATTTTTTTCCCCTATAGTTTCTGTTTCTTGTCGGATTTCAGATGTTCCGTCCTCCAGTTCTGTCTCTCGAAATCTACCATGGTAAGTTTCCATTGTTTTTTCACCTCCTCTACCGTGCCTTTCATTCCCATAAGTTCTGTGATTTGTTTTTTCAGACTTTCAATTTCTTCTTTTTGTTCATTCCTTGCCTTCTTTATATCCTCCCTCAATTCATTGATTTGGTTTTTGATGCGGTTTTCCATATCTGTTCGTATATTCTGAATTAATTGTTTTAGCTCCTGTAGCTCATTTGAATTGTTGGTTTATTACTTTGACTGGGCCATATCTTCAATTTTCCTAGTGTGATTTATTATTTTTTGCTGGCATCTAGGCATTTAATTACCTTAATTAGTTTATTCTGGAGATTGCTTTCACTTCTTTTACCTAGAGTTTTCTTGCTGGATGAATTTGTTATCTATCTGTTCTTTGACCTTCAGTTCAGCTTTATCTGGACCTCTAGCTTAGGTTTTCTTTAACAGAGGATAATTTTTCAGTTCTTGTTTTCTTGTTTCTTGCCCTGCTTGTATGGTGCCTTTCCCCCCCCACACTTAGGAGGGTCTACTTAGGTATTATAGACCCCAGCCGGATTTTCCCAGACCAAACTGGCCTCCTATCAGGAGGAAAGAGTCACCTGTGTCAGTTTTCCCTGAGGGTGAGACCCAGCAGGTTGAAAGACTTTCCTGTGAAGTCTCTGGACTCTATTTTTCTTATCCTGCCCAGTATGTGGCGCTTGTCTGCCTGCGGGTCCCACCAGCGTAATATGACGCGATACCTTTAACTTTGGCAGACTCTCCCTGCTGGGAGCGTGGTGGAGACAGAGGAGAGGTTGTAGGCTGGTTTTAATGGCTTCAAATTACCAAGCCCTGGTGTCTGAATTCCTTGAGGGAGGGATTCCACCTGAGTTGGGCTTCACCCCTCCCCTGGGGAAGGCAAAGGCACCAGACAATCTCTCAAACAACCTTGTTTCTGCCTATGTCTGGGGCAGTTGCAGCCTGAGAAGTCCTGCTGCTGAATCCAGAGGCAGTCAAGCCTTTGTAGAAACACAGCCACAAAAACCTGTTTCCTTTTTTTTCTTTTTCAGTCAGCCCTGCCCCCTCAGCCCCAGGGCAAAAATCAGCGAGCTCCGCTTTGACCAGGTTCACCTGAGCTGGGGGCCTATTTTTAGTAGTGAGAACTTGTTAATTAATTCCACAATTGGCGTTTAGTTGGGCTCAGCTCCTGCTGCTGGTAAAGTCCCTTTCCTTTCCCCTCTGGGAAGCAGCCTGTGGGGGAGGGGTGCCAGCCTCCACGGCTTGGGAAACTCACGGCTCTGGGGGGGCTCGCAGCCGGTCCAGCTGGTCCAGACTGGGGTACGCTGTGTGTCCTGTCACTGACGTGACCCCAGGAGCTGTTCTGTATGGTTTCTGGTTATTTAGTAGTTGTTCTAGAGGATGAACTAAAATGTGCACATTGTTAAGCCGCCATCTTGGCCCAGAAGTCATGTTATGGGATCTTAATGATCTTTCTTTGGCTTTAAACATTTTGCCTTTTCAGCATTATTAACAGTTATTCCTAACTGTGCTAGAAAAGACAAAAATAATAAGTAAAGATGAATGTTGGGATTGCCTGGAAGATCGATTCAATAGTGAAATAAATAATCATTATTCGATAATCTTTCTATTATCTTATTGCTTTGTCCAAAGTACTGAATTATCTGTTAAGAAGATATAAAGGAATTCTGGAAACATCATATTTGTAGTGGCTTTTTTTAAAGCTTTTATTAATCAAAAGCTTATAAGAATTCAGAATTTTTCATTTTCTACACATAATTGCAAAGAAAGAAAATTAATAGAGGAAAATATTTCAAGAGTATTTTTTAAATCAGGGCCTCTTGCCTCTAGCCTCTTGTAAGAGTGCCCATATGCTCCTTCTCTGCATGTGTATATAATAAATTTTCTTCCTGCTTACTCTATGCTGTGCTGTGCCCTTGAATTCTTTCTTAATAGATGGCCAAGAAGTTGGAAGCTGGAATCCGGCAACATATTTTGGCAAGCCAGCCAGGAGTCACTTCTCTTCTCTGACTGTCTGGACTGGTGAGTACCAGGAAGCTTGGCCATGTGCTTTCACCTTTTCTTCTCGCTTAGCTCACTTTCTCCTTCTTTCTCTTCTCTCTGTCTCTGTCTGTTTCTCTCTATCTCTCTCGCTATTTCCAGCTCTCTGAAACTTCCCCACTCACGTGGCTTAATCTAGGGGCTCTGAAGCAACTTCCCCAGGACACAGCCTCAGTTCACCCTAAGCCTTCAGCTCCCTCTTCAGAGGTGGCAGGAGCCCTGTCTCCACACAGTATTGATCTAAGGTGGGTGCTCCTGTCCTTTGGGACTTGATCCAGGCCTTCTCCCTGTGTTGAGCAGGAGCCTAATGGAAGGCAAATCAAGACCCTGTCTAGCTCTCTCTTTCTCCTCAGCTCTTGAGATTTCCCCACAATCTCTTATCCTCCCCTCTGAGGACCCAAACCCATCCCCCTGATGAATCTGTTTCTTTTTTCAACTGTTTGACAGACGGTCTCTCCCCGGCCTTCATGAGAATCTCCCTCTTTCTCCTCTGTCTGGCTTTCCATGTCTTCCAAGACATTCCATCTTTCATAACAGAATTCTGGGCTAAGGATACTTATACCAAACAAGGTTTTGTCCTTGACCTTCTAGGGAGTCACCTCTGGTTTAGGCCTGGGGGAATTGGACCCATTCCAACAAGACTGTCAACCCCTTAAAACCAGAAGCAGAAGGCTTGCAGGAGAAGTGCAAGTGTCAGTTATCCTGATTGAAGTGAGCTAAGCCTGTGAGATCCAGTAAGCTCCACCTCCACCCTCCTCACCCCCCATTCTTCTTAAAATGAGCACAGGAGCCCTCTTGCCCTCTGCTTGCCACAGAGTTAGCTTTCCAGTCCTCACCCACCTGGGGTCGGCCTGGACCGCAGTTTCTCCTCCCCACTATTGCTCTCCGATGTGGTTAAACCTTGGTGGGCCTTTCTCTTGAGAAACTACTAGTATCCTAGTTTCCTCCTCTACAGCCCAGTCCAGTAAGCTCCACCTCCACCACCCCACCACCGCCCCCTATTTGTCTTCAAATGCACTAAAATCTGTGCTGCAGGGGACAGAAGGAGCCTCACTCCTGGCCCTGTCCTGTAATATGTGCATACCCAGACCCCATGGATTGCTTCAAAAGTGTACTAAACCACATTTTATGGTGTAACTGGCCTTTCCCAGGACGTTTCTCCTTAAGGGGAGCCTGATTTCTTGACTGCATGTTCCTTTCCTCTAGCCTGACTAACACCAGGGAGAATTTCTTTGAAACCTCCTGGAGATTCTTTGTGGCAAATCCTTTCCATTCTCTTAGGCTGCAAGTTAGGTAGTAAGTTAAAAGTGCAGACACTTCTAGGGAGACTAGTGAGTTGGTTCAGCAGCCAGTGGTACCAGGTCATCCATCGTCTGAGTCTTTAAGGACTCCAGGGCTACCTGAGGATAAGAAGCCTGATCCCATGGCACCAAGAGAGCAGGTTCAGAATGGCAAGCCAGTGACCCAGGATGCCAGGCACTGATACTGAAATCTGCCTTTTTCTCTCGTCTCTCTTCCTTAAAAATGGATGGCACTTCCAGTATTCCAGCTGACAGTCCATGGGCCTGCCTGCTACGAAATTGGAATAATTTTCCCACCACAGAGATAAGAAAAAAAAAAGCTTATTTTCACCTGCAACACTGTCTGGCCACAGTATCACCTGGAGGAGGGCCAGTGTTGGCCCACAAGTGGAACCGTTATTATAACCCTATCCTACTGTTAAATCTCTGGTAAATAAGAAGGAAAGTGGCAAACAAATTCCTTACATACAACTTTTTATGACCTTATATCAGGACAAATCCATGACGGGCTCTTGCAAATTATGCCATGTCTGGGATGACCCCTCAAAATTTATAGGAGAATCCAAAAACCTGGCATTAACCTACGAATTTGCCTGGTGGGATGTGCAAGTCATTCTTTCCTCTTTCCACTCGGGAGGAAAAGTGTCAAATTTAGACTCAAGTACAGGGCCATGCAGACCAACTTGGGGAGCAGCAGCCTGCCCCATATGCAATAGGGGCAGTAGGGGTTCCAGATGCTGGCCCAAGTTGGAACTACCAGGGAGGCAGGCAGACGTGAAAGCCAGAGACCACATGATAACACGTCTAACAGAAGGAATGAAAAAAATGTACCATCCGGGTGGGCCACGGTGGCTCAGCAGGCAGAGTTCTTGCCTGCCATGCCAGAGACCCGGGTTTGATTCCTGGTGCCTGCCCATGCAAAGAAAAAAAAAAGTACCATCAAACTGTAAATTATAATGTGTTACAGAGCATAACTCAGGAGGATAAGGAAAACTCTACTTCCTTTCAGAGAAAGCTAATGGAGCCTATGAAAAAGTATACCCACATAAACCCTGACTCCCCAGAGGGGCAAATAATATTTAAACTGATTTTATTGGTCAGTCAAGTCTTTGATATAAGGAAGAAACTCCCAAAACTGGCCTCTGAGTCACGAGCCCTATAAATGATCTCATGAATGCTTTTTCTGTTTTTAATAACCAGGACTGGGCTGTGGGGGAGAAAAGGAGAAGGAGAGAGACAGGAACAAAGCTCGGCTCGTAGCATTCGCCATGAGTGGCAAGCGGCCACCTTCCGGCCACTTGGGGCAGAAGCCAGCTGGGTCCTGTGATGAGTTTGGGAAAATGGGACACTGGAAGTCTGAGTGTCCTCAGGGATGCCGGTGGCCCCCATGGCCTTGCCCTAAGCGTGGGAAAGCTGGACAGTGGGCCTGGGAGTACACCATGTCCCGAAGGGGAGTCAATGCTCTCCTTAGTGGCCACTTCCCAGCAAGGCTGAGGAAGTCCAGGGCCACTACGGGCTCCTGAGTCTTCACCGAAGAAGATTACTTTTGACAAGCCCTAGGTGACCTTCAACATGGCAGGTAAGGCAATGCATTTCTTTAATTCATACTGGAGCCACTTATTCTGTTTCGATGTGTCGCTCGGGCCCATCCTGCCCACCAGCCTGTCCCATGGTAGGGGGAAACAGAAAGCCTAAAGCTAGCACCTTCACTCAGGCCCTCTTTGGTCGAACTGGCAGCATACTTTTAAATCATCCATTCATAGTAGTACCAAAATGCCCCACCCCCTCTAAAAAGATCTTTTTCACTTCCTGGGGGCCACCTTAAGTTGAGTTTGGTTACCCCTAGATTGAGGCATCCCAGAGAAAATCCTTAAGCAAATAAACCTTTCAGTAAGGGATGAAAGCAACCCAAGGCTAGCCCACAAATAACCCTGAGTGCATGCAGCTTTATTAGTCCTAAATCTTAAAAACCCATTTTTTTTTTTTTTGTATACATCTTCACCCTAACTCTCAATACTTATTTGCTGTTAAATAGCAGGAACTTAATAAGATTCCCACTCTATCGTATGGTAGCCACAACAAACTCTGGGATCTGTCCTATAACTACCTATTGAAGAGTGCTTTGAAAAGTATTGCTTTTTTATTTCTTTGCTTTGTATATATGTTATACTATACAATAAAAAAAGTTAAAGAGAAAAAAAGATTCCCACTCTATTCACTTAGTACTGCCCTGAGGATTTCAAAATAATCCCTATATCTTTAAAAATACCTTAGCAGCAGACTTACTAGCCTCCAGCTGCCTCAAAGTACAGTCTTACAATATGATAACTCTATAAACTAACATATTCCTAATATAAAAGTGGATTTTCTTTGTTCTAATCATTGCTAACTGAATGGACATGGAAAGCTGCAGAAAGGTTTAAAAAAGTGAATTTTGTAGTCATTACCAACTACAAGTCCTGAATGGATGTGGACAGTTGTAGAGAATTTAGGAAAGTTTTGTTGGGGTCACTGCTGACTACAAAAAGTTATAGAGAGTTTACAAAACGGAACTCTGCTTATCTAGTTAATGCTACTCTGCGTTATACTGCTCTTAATGAAAAGTTATAAGAAATTTTTCTTAACCATCTGATTACTTTGTCTAAAAGATAAAAATTTTGTATCATATCAGAATAATATCCTTGTTCATATTTGTGTTAACCTTATCACGCTTTATTTCAAAAAACAAGTCTTCTCACTCTTAAAAGAAAACTTACAGAAGATTTGTTCTCTCACCTTATAAAAGTGAAGTACTAAAATAGTCCAACATGTTACATAAAATGTGTTTAACAGATTTTACAATATTAAAAAAGTTTTCTATCCTTCTGTTAACTAGAGTTGCATGGGTAAAATATTATATATTTAAAAAATATTTAAAATTGCTAGAAATTTAACAATGTTGTCACTGTCTATGTTATTAAATATATATATATATACATAGTTTGGGGGGGCATGGGTAGGCTCCGAAATTCAAACCTGGGTCTCCAGCATGGCAGAGAAGAACTCTTCCACTGAGCCACCATTGCCCGCCCTCCATGTTATATCTTAATACTAAGCATCTGTATAATATAAAACAATCAAATTTAGTTATCAGTTACATTACTTTACCCTAAGTCTCCTCTAAAAGTACAAGTAGTCAGCTATAAGTCAGAACTTCATCTTCAACAAAAAGAACTTTAAAGGAGAAATAAGGGAAGTATACAAAGTATGTATAATTAACCTAACCCTAGTGTTTACAAGTAAAACAAGACAAAACATCTGCTATAGTTTGTAATTAATAACCCCATTTAAAACTGTCATATGTTTTTTGTTTTTTTTTCTTTGCATGGGCAGGCACCTAGAATTGAACCCCGGTCTCTGGCATGGCAGGTGAGAACTCTGCCTGCTGAGCCACTGTGGCCTGCCCTACCAAATGTTTTTATTTCTAAAAGTAAATTAAAATGCTTATGAAAAATGAAAACTTAAAGTTAAGCTTTTACAGCAATCACATTTACTCCTAAGATTATTTTTAAATAGAAATAAAATAAATTTCTAAATTTATTTCTAAATAAATTAATTTTTTATTATTCTAAATTTCTAAATTTATTATTTCTAAATTCTGAGATGGCTGCTCTTTGTATATCTAGCAGTTCCCTAGAATATGAAGTAAGTGTAATACCTAAGACTCAGAGTTAAGTTTCTCCACCTCTGAAAATCAGCATTACTCCATATAGCAACATGTAAATGATGCTGATTAGTTGGGATTAATTAGTTGGGGTTAAGTTAACTATAATATTAATCTATATTCTCAAACTTTAATTTCTGCCTGAGAACAACAACAAGAAAGGCCAGAGTATTTTAAATTAATATATATTGTAAAAGTTATATTATTTATTATTATATAATATAATGTTATATGTTATAATATATTATTACATTGAATGTAAAATATATATTGTTAAAGTTCTTTGCTCTAAAAAAAAAAGAAGAAAAAGCTATACCTTCCTAGTCCTGCATGCTCACACAACAATGTAAAAACAGTAAAACTTTCCCTCAATTAAGCACCACCAAAAAATATTCAATTTTTTAAATGGTGTGATCTTACCAACAAAAAATAGCAGTAATTCATTGCTCTGGGCATCAATGAATAATACTAACATCTCTCAAAGGAATATCCAAGCTGACGTGTCAGCCAAAGCTGCAGCCCAATCAGCCAAGCCCCTTGTGTGGTTTGCAACTGTTATGTACCCCAGAAAAGCCATGTTATCTTAATCCTAATCCAATCTTGTCAGGTCAGACCTATTGTTTAGGGTGGAACCTTTGATTACGTTGTTTCCATGGAGATGCAACTCATCCAATTGTGAATGGACCTTTTGATTGGATGTAGATATGACACAGCTCATTCAAGGTGGTCTTAATTAGTTTACTGGAGTCCTTAAGAGAGCTCACAGAGAAAGACACAGACGCAGACATTTGGAGATCAAGACAGGAAAAACCTGGGTACTTAAGCAAGGACTCACAGAAATAACCAGAACCTAAAGAGAAGTCTCTGTCCCTGGTTGATGCTAAATTAAGAGGTGAAACCCAGAGTTTCACCCCAGAACAGCTGAATGAGCACCCATGGATGCTTAGAGAGGAAACCACTGGAATCAGAAGCTGGAAGCAACACAACTGGAAACAAGGACCAGCAGATGCCAGCCCCATGCCTTCTCATGTGACAGACATTGGCCTTTCTTCAGAGCCAAGATATTTTTCTCTGGATGCCTTAGTTTGAACATTTTTAAAAACTTAGAACTGTAAACTTGTAACTTAATAAATCCCCTTTATAAAAGCTGATGCATTTTTGGTATACTGCATTCTGATAGCATTAGCAAACTAAAATACCTCTTCTAAGCCTCATTCTTGCACCCCTTAACTTAGCACATGTGCTGATTTGAAATGATGTATGTCCCCTAGAAAAGCCATGTTTTAATCAAAGTCTCATTTCATAAAGGCAGAATAATCCCTATTCAATACTGTAAGTTTGAAACTGTAATCAGATCATCTCCCTGGAGATGTGATCTAATCAAGAGTGGTTGTTAAACTGGATTAGCTAGAGGCATGTCTCCACCCATTTGGGTGGGTCTTGAGAAGTTTCTGGAGTCCTATAAAAGAGGAAACATATTGGAGAATGAAGAAGATTCAGAGAGAGCAGAGCAGAATGACATAGCCATGAGAAGCACAGTCCACCAGCCAGCGACCTTTGGAGATGAAGAAAGAAAATGCCTCCGGGGGAGCTTCATGAAACAGGAAGCCAGGAGAAGAAGCTGGCAGATGATGCCATGCTCGCATGTGCCCTTCCAGATAAGAGAGGAGCTCTGACCGTGTTCACCATGTGCCTTACCAGATGAGAGAGAAACTGTGACTGTGTTCGCCATGTGCCCTTCCACTTGAGAGAGAAACCCTGAACTTCATCAGCCTTCTTGAACCAAGGTATCTTTCCCTGGATGCCTTAGATTGGACATTCCTAAAGACTTGTTTAATTAGGACATTTTTTCAGCCTTAGAACTGTGAACTAGCAACTTATTAAATTCCCCCTTTAAAAGCCATTCCATTTCTAATATATTGCATTCTGGTAGCTAGCAAATTTATTAAATTCCCGTTTTAAAAGCCATTCCATTTCTAATATATTGCATTCTGGTAGCTAGCAAACTAGAACAGTACATATGCCCTCTTATTCCCCCAATTAAGCAGGAATGAGCTACCCAGCTAAAATTCACTCTTGAAACTGAAAAATAGTCATTTCTTTCCCTCTCCCCGAGTCTGACTTGACTAATACATGTCCAAAGGCTGCTCATTTCTCTCCTCTTCTTGCTATTAATTGGCCCTTACAGTATAAGCTTCTCACCATGTTTATTTCTTCCAGTCTAGAAGCCTTTCACACCAAACCAATACTGATGTGAAAATTTTCAGGAGGTTCCAACTGCCTCTCTGGACTCCTCCCCTCTCAACTTAAGATGGCCAGAAAACTCTACACCCCATCAGGCAGGGCCTGCACCCCCTGACAAGCCAGAAGCAGCTATGGAAGTCATACCCTTGCCCATCAGCACCCCTTAAGATTAAGGGGCAAGAACTCTTTGAGGGGTGGATTTGAGGCAGGCTAGAACCAGGAGAGATGGGAGAGGGAAAAAAATGTATAAATGAGGAGCCCTTGAGGAAGGATGATTAATCAGGGTCAAGAAGGCCCACATCTTGTGTCTGATGCTCCTTTTATCTCCCTTATGGACAGATAAGAGAAACATATGGATTAAAAATAAATAAATAATAAGGGGAACAAATGTTAAAATAAATTGAGATTGAAATGCTAGTTATCAATGAAAGGGAGGGGTAAGGGATATGTTATGTATGAATTTTTTTTCTGTTTTCTTTTTATTTTTCTGAACTGATGCGAATATTCTAAGAAATGATCATGATGATGAAAAAAAGAATGTTCATATTGTATGTTGATTGGTTTTATTAAAGTTTTTAAAAATATGTCATCATAAAACGATCATGGGAAGAAAATAATATGATAATAATACAAAACTGATTTTTTGCCTCAGGTGTGAGTACTACAATCTCACCAAATGCTTGTGTGTCTGCAGTTGAGTTTGAGGCACTCTTTCCCAAACTCTTTTTTAAAGTTCTATTACTTACTACACCAGATAGAGATTTTGCATTCTGAAGGGCTTATTTCTTTCTAAATATCTTTAATCAGCCACCAAGAACACTCATAGCTTATTGCACATATAGCATTTATTTTTAATAAATAATCATCCTTTTATGTTTTTGCCTCATTATCCCTAAGAATAAACAATAATAATATGTGAAAAAAAAAAAGATGGTCCACTTCCAGCACAGATACCCTGCTTCAGGGGTACCCACTTATGGGAAACACCTGGTGACAGCCGACCCATCTGGAGCCTGAGTGGGTCATCGTGGAGAAGGATGAAACCAACCAACCCAACCAAATGCTCTTTCTACCACCAGGGACTGCTCTAGAAAGAAGGGATGGTAGGAAGAAAGACCTCGAATAAGGAAGGAGGAGGAAAGTAAGTGAAACAAAGCAATAAAAGCAGATGGTCCCAATGTTGGGTTCCTCTTGCCACTATCTTCTTGCAAGAGTGCCTTCATGCTCCTTCTTTGCATGTATACTTAATAAATTCTCTACCTGCTTATTCTAAAAAAAAAAATCAAAAGATGAATGCAAAAGGGCAGACAGCAATATGCTATACTGTAATGATGTCAATGAAATTTATCATACAACTGAAATCACATCCTATGAGTCTTCAGATGATGATATGCTAGATACATGTTCTCAAACCTAAGAACTGATGATCCAACAATATATATTTAAGGTTTAAAAGGAAATATGATATAATATAGTATTCTCCTTCAGTTAGTCATTCAACAGGAATGACGTCGTTGTTTAATATTTTGTAGTAAGAACCTAAAGCATCCTAAAAAGTTGTGTAATCTCTTTTTTTATGATGTTTGTGCTTCGTATACACTTGATACGGTTTTTAAGTTGACAAATGTTGAGGGTAGGTGTGTATATAAAGGTGACTAAACAGAAATGGATGATGTAGACATGAAAAACTGCACAGACTTAATTCTAGTTGATGTTAATCTAAAATTTAAAATGTTATGAAGCTAAAAAGCAAAGAAAGCGGCTGTTTTCTCCTGAACAAAATTATGAGCCATCAGTTTTCATCACTTACCTTTTTTTGATGCAAGTGCAAGAAGAAGAAAAAATAATGATAAGCTGGAACCATCAGAGATGTGTTTGAAATTTGGAATCAATATTTACAAGATGATTGTTCTCCTGGTTCATACATGTTGACTGAGGAGTAGTTAAAAAGATATTGCCCATTTAAGGTAAAATTCCTCCAAGTTCAAGAAAACATGGAATAAAAAGTTTGCTATATTCAAATTCTTCTTAATATTTCCTTTAAAATATTTTTCACTGTTCCTTTATTCTTGCTTCTGTAAATGATTTGCAAAATGACTTAAAATATGAAAAAGCAGAACATGCCCGTTGGTGTATTTTTCTCACATAAAGGCAATAGAGAAGGACAGAAAACATGAGCCTCTTTTATAGACTGCTTTTGGCTTCAGATAATAGAAATATTATCTCACCTAACAGGGAAGGTCAAGGTGTGGTGGGGGATTTCATGGATTAATAATGTCCTTGAGGACCCAGCTTGCTTCCATCTCTTTGCTCTACCACTCCCAGTCCTGGTTTCATCCTCAGCCTGGTAGCAAGATAGCTGCAGTATTACATCTAGACACACAACATCCAAGGGAAGAAAAAAAAAAACCATGTCTTTCCTTATAACCCTCTTTTCTAAGAGTAAGGAATTTTTTTCCAGAATCACTCTTTCTCCCCTAACAGGATTTCCCTCTTGCCTAGAATTGCTTCACCTGCCCATTCCTGAACAAATACCTCACAAAAGGAATAGGATCTCCTATAGACCATTCAAGCCCACCCTAGAAGAGGTAGGAGGAGGTGTGGGGTAGGGGGTGGTGATGTCAGTTTATCTCAAGTGGCATGGCAGCCTGGGGGCGGGAAGAATAACTGAGCAAAATTGGGTTTGGTTAGGAAGATATGAGGTGTCAACAGTGTCCACTAAAGCCTAACTGTAGAAGCAAAGCATGCACTCCTAAGACAACTTACATAACATGCACTGACTGACTGGGGAGTGCTATCATGAGGACTCAGTGTGGAACAGGATAATCAAGTCAGCCCTTCTACAATTCCCCCTTCTTATCGTAACGTCAATCTGTCGTCTCCAAGCATTCAGGATATTGCTTTATTTCCTCCTCCTTTTAGCAGCTGCCTAGAGGAGCAACCAACTGATAAACTTTCAGAGATGGAGCAAGTGGGGTGAGGTGCAACAAGGAGATGTACAGAGCTGGGAGATGAACCACACAACCAGTGCTGGGGACCAAGACCATGACAAGCCTTGGCGATGAGGCAGTCACCGATGGGTGACAAGTCATAGACAGGATGTTAGGCAAGACCCTGAACAGACCAGGAGAAAAACGACGAGCCTGGGGTTGAGAGCTGGATCCTAGAATTGTGCTGGCTGAGATTTACGCACACTTTTTCAGCCTGAAGCAGGGGATGTGGCCAGAACCAGGATGAGGAAGAATGTGGCGGTGAGGGGAAGCAGTGGGAGGAAAAGAAGAGGGGAGAACCTTTGCAGTTCCTTTTCCTCCCCTAGCTGAAGTCATGTCCTTAATAGCTGTAAATGCACACACTCTCTTTTACAGTTTCCTAGTCAGGTCTAAAATTAAAGATGATGTCTGGGGCAGGCCATGATTTTTAAATTGTCTCTTTTGATGACCCTGCACATTTGGACTGGGTTGGAACTGAAACAGTCCTTGGAGGTGAGGAACAAGGGACACCAGGCCAAATTCTTCTTCCAAGTGTAGCTACAAAAGCTTCTAGGCATGTGGAGTGTACACAGATTTTAACTTGGAGAGTAAAAGACATTTTCTGATGGTGGGTGGTATGTTGTCAGCCATAGACTGACCTGTGACCTTGGCTTAACAAAGCACAACAGGTGAGGCCAACACCTAACTACATGGGATACTGACCAGTCCTGGCAGCCACAGGGGGTAGAGACCCTCATGAAACAGAGAAACAAAGTTGTGAATCAGAATCCTATATACACTTACTTGGGAGGATGGTTGCTTACCAGTCTGAATACCTAATCCATCATTTTTTTTTGCATTTTTTATCTTTTTAAAAATACAAAAAAAAAAAAACACCAAATGCAAACATTCTAACTTTTGATCATTCCGTTCTACATATATAATCATTAATTCACAGTATCATCACATAGTTGCATATTCATCATCATGATCATTTCTTGGAACATTTGCATCTATTCAGAAAAAGAAATAAAAAGAAAACAGAAAAATATTCATACATACCATACCCCCCACCCCTCCCCCTCACCGATCACCAGAATTTCAATCTAAATTTATTTTAACATTTGTTCCCCCTATTATTCATCTTTATTCCATATGTTTTACTGATCTGTTGATAAGGTAGATAAAAGGAGCATCAGACACAAGGTTTTACAATCACACAGTCACATTGTGAAAGCTATATCATTACACAATCATCTTCAAGAAACATGGCTACTGGAACACAGCTCCACATTTTCAGGCAGTTCCCTCCAGCCTTTCCATTACATCTTGACTAACAAGGTGATATCTATTTAATGCGTAAGAATAACCTCCAGGATAACCTCTCGACTCTGTTTGGAAACTCTCAGTCATTGACACTTTGTTTTGTCTCATTTCACTCTTCCCCCTTTTGGTTAAGAAGGTTTTCTCAATCCCCTGATGCTGAGTCTCAGTTCATTCTAGGGGTTTTCTCAATCCCTTGATACTGAGTCCCAGCTCATTACAGGATTTCTGCCCCATGTTGCCAGGAAGGTCCACACCCCTGGGAGTCATGTCCCACGTAGGCAGGGGGAGTGTGGTGAGTTTGCTTGTTGTGTTGGCTGGAGAGAGAGGCCACATCTGAGTAACAAAAGAGGTTCTCTTGGGGGTGACTCTTAGGCCTAATTTTAAGTAGGCTTGACCTTTCCTTTGTGGGGTTAAGTTTCATATGAACAAACCCCAAGACTGGGGGCTCAGCTTATAGCTTTGGTTGTCCGCAGTGCTTGTGAGAATATCAAGAATTCAAGTTGGGGAAGCTGAATTTTCCCCCTTTCTCACCATTCCCCAAAGGGGACCTTGCATATACTTTTTTATTCACTGTTCAAATCACTCTGGCTAATCCATCATTTTAACGGCAAAAATTTGAAGGGAGAAAATGACTGTGCTTTGATGTCTATCACATTTCTCTTACCTTTGTGAAATTTCAACATGTGGCTAATATCCTACTGTTCTAGTCTACCAAAGCTACCAGGATGCAACACACCAGAGATGGATTGGCTTTTAATAAAAGGGCAATTTAATTAGTTAAAAACTTACAGTTCTTCAGAGAAAAGGCAGCTAACTTTCATCTGAGGTTCTCTCTTACATGGAAAGGCACAGGGCAATCTCTGGTGGCCTTCTCTCCTAGCTTCTGGGTTCCAACAGCTTTCCCCAGGGCAATTCGTTTCTGCATCCCTAAAATTCTGGGCTGAGCTGAGGTATGCTTAGTTGCTTGGGCTGGGCTGAGCTCTCTTCTGACCTCTCTCTTTTAAGCCTCCAGCTAATTAAATGAAATATCACTCACTGCAGAAGGCACTCCCTTTAGCCGACTGCAGATGTAATTGGCCGTAGATGAGTGTCACATGTTAATGGTTCAAGTGCCCAGTAACAGAACTGGGCACCGTCCCCTGGCCAGGTTGACACCTGAGTCTTACTACCACACCTACCAAGACCAAAAACCTATACGATAACAATTGATAATGCAAATCACAATAAGGCAGAACAGATATTTTACATTTCTTATATTTATGGAAACACATTTACCTTTTCGAGTTTCCCACAGCCCCCTTTTCAACAAGAGGAAGAGAGGCCAGGTGAGTCACGATTCAGTTTTCATGAAGGAGGAGCTAGGAAAAGCAGGGTTGGAAAGTTACCGGCTTGAGTTCTATTACCCATTTTCAGAATAATTGCATAGAGTCTAACGCTATGGAACAGAGATTAAAAAGCTGCTTTGAGGGGCTCCCTCAGGATTCACGGTGGCTGCAAGGAGAACCTGGAGAGTTCCGGAGCCTGGACTGCTAACAGGAGGCAAGAGGGGGCCAGGACCCGGGGGTGGGGTGAGGGTGGGGTGGGAGGGGTTGGTGAGGTGGGGGAGGGGTGAGATGGGGTTGTTGGGGTGGAGGAGAGGTGGGAGGGGCAGGGTGCTGCACTCCAGCGGCAGGAGTGGCCTCCGGGGTGTGAATGACAAGAAGCTGCTGGATCCAGGATCGAGGTTCAAAAGGTCTCTAGGATGATACCTTGAAGAACCAGCAGATGGAATGCCGGAGTGACTGAAGAAAATGGGTGCTAATGCAGCTAAGGATCCACCTTTGTGTTCCCAGATGGAAGGGGGAAATTCCCAAGCCCAACAAACTTTTATAGAAACATCATCCTATTCTCAGCAAGGATTGTGACTCAAAATGTATATATTTTCTTGACCACAGCCATGAGAAACCCCAAGAGGATGGGGGGGCGGGGAGAAAGAGAAAGCGAAAGAGAGAGAGAGAGACACAACCTCTGGCCTTGCCACCCTGATAAAGAAGTTTATTAAGCGTTGAAAACCAAAGAGCTCTGCTGATCAGCAGATTGCTGAAGTCCCTTGTGGATGGGGTGTTAGAGATGTCAGTAAGTTAGTGGAGGAATGTGAGGGAACTTCAGCTTCAAAGGAGCTTTCTCACGAGCCAGTTTGTCTACACCAGAAGCCCGGACATTGCAGAAAGATGTGAATACAAGTAGTGTTTTGAGGTAGACTTACTCTTTCAAGAAACTTGTTTTCCTATTCATTCGGCTGCAAGCTGTCCATTTTTTAAAAACCATGCTTTCTTCCTCACTCGATTAAATGGACATCAGTACAGATGGTGTAGCTACGCCCATGTTTTCTGCTTTGCTACACTAACTTTATGCAGGAGAGTTTGGGAGGGAGATGTTTCAAAATGTCAATATCCTCTTTCAGCTTAGTGAAGAATTTGGAACACCAAATTCCCTATGGTGGACTCTTTGGTAACATATGTTATGATGACGCTGTCCTTAGTTTTTCTTCAGAACTCTGAACTGGTTGATGCTTTTGGTGGAAATGAGAACTGCTTAGATGAAGGGCTCAAAGCTCACAAGGCTGTTATTTCAGCATGCTCCCCATTTTTTTTTTTGAAATTTATTACAGAGGAGGATAGGACTGGTGAAGAAATCAGACCGAACTTTGAGGACTCCCACAAAAACTCTATTAGATGAGTCCATTATACCAAATAAAAATGCAGACGTTATATTACATTGTACGTATAACGACGTGATGACTTTCTCAGTTTGCATTCTAGCCCCTGTGTGGGCAGTCTCAGTGAAGCGTCTTGGATGTGACAGGGTAAGGTTTTGTTTTGAACTCATAATTATGAGATCTGAGACAGAACTGAAAGTCAGTATTATGTGGCTCTTCATTGAGCATTAAAACCAAGCATTCAAAACTAGTGACTAAAACAGCAGTAGAAGAGACTTGAGACTCTTTCTTCCCTGATTTAAGATGATAGGTGTGCTGCCTGCCAACCATCTACACCCTTTCTCCGCCCAGACTTTGGATCAGCCCACTTTCCCAGATTTTAAGGTTATTCTTGATCTAGGATTCCTCGAATAGATTCTCATATTTAGATTTCGTGATTTGTTGATGCGTAAAATGTTTAGAATAAGAATAAATATCATTTAAAAAATGAAGACAGTCACATTTGAATAAAAATTCATTTGGATTAGAGAATTGGGCAGGACTTCTGATTCAAATTTTAAAATGTCTTATTTTTAGATCCAAGCCATACATCATGCAATAGCCTATAGCATGTAAGGCACAGTGAGTGCTAGACTCGTGTGCCTTCTTTACTTAACTTAAACAAAATTTTAAGTCAGGATAGCACATCTTTTTTTTAATTACTGTTACTGAGGAATCTTCACACACATATACCATGTATGGTGTGCGATCAATAGTTCACATTATCATCACATAGTTGTGTATTCCTCACCATGATCATTTTTAGAACATAAAAAGAAATAAAAAGAAAAAACCCATACATCCCATACCCCTTATCCCTCCCTCTCATTGACCACCAATATTTCAATGTACCCAATTTTTTACCCTTTATCCCCTCTATAATTTTTAAATTTTTTATCCTTATTTTTTTACTCATCTATCCATATCCTGGATAAAATGAGTGTTCTAGTTTGCAAACTGCCAGAATGCAATATACCAGAAATGGAATGGCTTTTAAAAAGAGGAATTTATTAAGCTGCTAGTTTATAGTTCTAAGACTGTGAAATGTTCACATGAAAGCAAGGCTATAGAAATGTCCAAATTAAGGCACCAACAAGAGGTTACCTTCACATAAGAAAGGCTGATGAAGTTCAAGATTTCTCTTTCAACTGGAAAGGCACATGGTGAACGTGGTGATGTTTGCTAGTTTTCTGTCCAGGTTTCTTGTTTCATGAAGCTCCTCCAAGAGCGTTTTCCTTCTTCATCTCCAAAGGTCTCTGGCTGCATGGGCTCTTGTGGTTCTCGTGGCTCTGCGTGCCTCTCTCCAAAATGTTTCCTCTTTAAAAGGATTCCGGTAAACTAATCAAGACCCACAGGGAATGGGAGGAGTCACACTTCCATCTAATCAAAAGTTAATATCCACAATTGGGCAAGTCACAACCCTGTGGAGATAATCTAATCAAATTCCCAACCTACATTTTTGAATAGTTAGAAGAAACCGTTTGCTTCCACAAGATTGGATCAGGATTAAATCATGGCTTTTCTAGGGTAGCTAATCCTTTCAAACCAGCACAAGGAGCATCAGACACAAGGTTTTCACAATCACATAGCCACACTGTAAAAGCTATATCATTATACAATCATTTTCAAGAATCAAGGCTACTGGAACACAGCTCAACAGTTTCAGGTACTTCCCTCCAGCCATTCCAATACACTGTAAACTAAAAAGGGATATCTATATAATGTATAAGAATAACCTCCAGGATAACTTGTTGACTCTGTTTGAAATCTCTCAGCCACTGAAACTTTATTTTTTCCTCATTTCTACCTTCCCCCTTATGGTCATGAAAGCTTTCTCAATCTATGCCAGGTCCCAGCTCATCATGGGAGTTCTGTCCCACATTGACAGGGAGATTTACACCCTTGGAGTCATGTCCGATGTAAAGCAGTAATTTCACCAGCCAAATTGGCTAAGAGATAGAGGCCCCATCTGAGCAACAAAAGAGATTCTCTGTGGGAGACTCCTAGGCATAATTGTAAGTAGGTTTAACTTCTCCTTTGCAGGAATAAGTTTCATAGAAACTAGATTGAGGGTTCAGCCTATTGATTTGGTTGTCCCCACTGCTTTGCAAGAATATAAGAAATTCCTCAGATGGGGAAGTTGAATATTTCCTCCTCTCTCCCTAGTCCCCCAAGGGGAGTTTGCAAATACTTTTTATTCACTGACAAAATTACTCTGGGATACATTGGGGTATCACATTAACCTGTACAAAACAACAAGAGCTCATGCCCTATTCAAGATTCCATGTACTTATGGTGTTCAACTAAACTGACCATACAAGTTAAATTAGGTAATGTTCTACCCAAAATATCAATTTTGCACCAAATAAGTATCTCTTCCTTTGGTCTCACACAGAAGTTGAAGTTGTAAAATACAGACCATATCATCCTCTACCCTGTATTCCGATTTACTTTAGTCTTATCCAGAGCAGCTTCATTCATATCTCTAGTTGAAGTCTGATCACTTTTTCCACTTTTTAAACAGTTGAGGACAGCACATCTTTTGTGTTATAGGCCAACTAATACATGAAAGTTACATTAAAAAAAAGTATATATCTGTTGGAAAGTGCCTGAACCATAGCATTGCAGAACTGGAAAAAGGCCTTTTGTGCGAAAGGATGATTTCATTTTGACAGAATGCAGATTAAGTTTTCTAAGGCCTTATATAAAGCAAGCTACATCCTATGGGAATATTTGAGAAATTTAATTTAACTAATGCATTTTTGCTTAAAAAATACACTAGAAGTTTCCAATTAGAAGAGGAGTTTATGGTTTGGATAAAAAGACATGAATTTAAATAAGGAAAGCTAAGCCTATTTTCCTAACTTAATATCTATTTTATTGCTAAATCAACAAATTAATAGGGCTTTGAGGGGAAAAAAGCCTCAATTAAATAACTGTTAGTAATAAAATGGAGTTATATAGAAGTAGCATGGAAAAAACTCAGTGAAGAAAAGTTGAAATTTCTTTTGCATAAAGAATCTCTTAAAATTTTTTTTTACCACTATGTTTTCTACTAATAGTACTAGGTTGTTTTACTACCACAATCAAAATAGCATTAGGATATTTCCTTTACTTATTAGTTTAAAATAAGAGTCACTTTATTAATAATAGGATATTTTGACGTCAGTCATATAGGAACATATTATCAAAAACAACCTAGCAGCTTGAGATATCCTAACTGACTCTATAAAACCAAGCTTGTCAGAAAATGCCTCTAAAGCAAAATTTGAAGGTTGTAACATTACCAAAAAAGTGTAATATTTTATTTTTTGATCTTTTAAATTTTTGACGTATTTAAACGAGAAAACAAAGGGTGTTGTCTATACTTTGCTGTTTTCAAAAAATGAGAAATCTTTAATACTGTGTTTTGTCTCTTTTTATAAAGTTTTGAGTGAGAAGTAAAATTGTTGGCTCTTGTGTCTTTGGTATTGATTACTTAAGTAGAGTTCCTCTCTAAGTGAGCTAAACCTTTTTCGTCATTTAGCTAGAAACTATATTTTGTTCAGAACATTTAAAGATAAAAAACAACTCTTGGTTACTTAAAAGAAAAAATTCAACCCACACATTCTCTTAAAACAAAACAAAAAAGCTGCTTTGAAACATGGATGAATCATGAAAACATTATCCTGAGTGAAATAAGGAAGGAACATAAGAACATGTAAACACTTAATGACTTCACATACGACATACTTAGAAATAGCAAACCGGTAGAGACAGAAAGTCTCTGAAAGGGTATCAGGGAAAGAGGGAGTGAGTAATTGTTTGGTGGATACAGAATGTAAATTCTGGAAAAAAAAAAATCAGCAAAAAACCAAAAAGCATAAGCAAACAAAACACAGGCTGTTTGGTACTAGAGGTTTAAGTTCTCCAGGAGACTGGGATGGGCTGGGGAGGGAAATGAACGCAAACACAATGATCTCCCCGTTTTCCCAAAACTGGTATCAGCCGTTGCTCTCAGCTTACGTGCCTCAATCGATAAATATATGAGACTCGTCCCTTGTTATAAAATAGCCTCTTTCAAGTTTCTACGTCTGCGTAGTGAATTCCATATTGTTGTTTTCAGTGCTTAACATTTCCAATGCAACGTTTTATACAGTCCCCAACGGCGTGGAGACCCAAGATGCCAAACAGAGCAAGGGACTCCAATAAATAACCACCTTTACATTTGAAAAACAAAAAAAGGGAAGCACCTAATCTGCGCATAACAGAAACACGTTATATCCTTTAAACCTTGGGGGGTCGTGCGATTCAAATACGTGCAACCGCAAGTTCAAAAAACGCTTTCCACCCAGCGCGCGCTTGCACCTGCAGAGCGCGAGGGCGCCGCCGCAGGGGCTTTGTCTCAAGCCCCCCGAGGTCGTTCTTGCAGCACTCCCGCTCTTCCCCAGGGAGCCCCGCGAAGTCGGGGGCCGCACGCGCCTCGGAGCCGCGCCCCTCTCGCCGTCGCCCCCCCCGAGGCCGCCCCCGCCCCCCGCTCCCCCACCCCCGGCCGCGCCGCGCCCGGCCCCGCCCCCCGCACGCCGCCGATCCCGGTCGCGCCTCCCGCCGGGCTGACGTGGGCCCGGGAGGGGCGCGGGGGGCGCGGGGGGCGGGCGGCTGCCGGGCCAATGACCGCCGCCCGGGCCGCCGCGCTCCTCCTGCGCCGCCGCCGCGGCCGCCGCGGGACCGCGCGCTCCTCCCGCCGGAGAGAACTGTCAGCGCGCTAGGCGGCGGCGGGCCGGCTCAGTCATATGACCGGCCGCCGGCAGCCCCGGCACGGAGCAGCGTTCCTCAGCCGCGGCGGTCCCGCGCTGCCGCGATGGCCCCGCCGCCGCCGCCGCCGCCGCCGCCGCCGCCCCCTCGGGCAGCCCGTTGAGCCGCCGGCCTTCCGGGCGTCGCGGCTGGCGCTGCGGCGGCGGCAGCAGCATGGCCCCGACCCTGCTCCAGAAGCTCTTCAACAAAAGGGGCAGCGGCGGCAGCTCGGCGTCGGCGCAGGGCAGGGCGCCCAAGGAAGGACCTGCTTTCAGGTGAGGGGGCGGCGGGGCCGGGGCTGGCGGGGGGGGGGGCAGGAAGGGAGCCGAGGGGCGCGGGTCGGCCCGGGACGTCTCGGCCTCCCGCCCGCGCCGGGGCTCGGGGCTCGTCGGCGTGGACGCGCCGGACCCGAGCGTGGCTCCGAGCCCTCTGAGACCGTCAGGATCTTTTTCCCCTCCCTCCCCCACCTTCCTTCTTCCTCGTCTTTCTCCACAGCTCAGAGTCCTTTTCCCCCCCAAAGACTTCCGTGCTGTTGGCGGGGGCTCCCGGGCGTGCGCTGGGCCGGGAGGGGACTGGGGCGAAGCCGTCCCTGGCAGAGCCGCGCGGCTCCTCTGCCGCTCCCGCGAAGCCGACAGCTGTCACCTCGGGGGTGGCTCCGATCTGTGGTGTGCGTGACCGCACTTCGAAGTTTGAAGGAGCCGCGGCCACGAGGAGGGCCTTTCCCTTCTTTCCTGCCGTCTCTGAAAGCTCTCAGGCAGATGGATGAAAGCGTATCATTTCGGCCTAATTGGGAAGGTTGATGCCACAAGAGGAATAAAATGCTTGTCTGAAATGGCTGAGATTTCCCTTCAGGTTCGACTTGAGGCCCTTCTGCGCACACCTTCGAATAATAATAGCTCACATTTATTGAGCGTTGACTATTTTAAGTGCTCTATGTCGGATCGTCTCATTTACTTCTCGAGCAGGCCTGCGAGATAGGTGCTTTTATAGTTCCCACTTTGCAGACAAGGAAATGTCAAGTCACAGAGAACTTAAGCAGTTTGCCCAAGATCCAGAGCTGTAAGTGGCAGTCTGCCTTTTACCGAAGCGGTCTGGCCGCAGAAGCCAGCCTTTAAACCCCTATGCTGTTCTGCTTTCAATGGCTAAATTTTAAAAGATGCCTTGTAATGCCCTATATTGTATTTCAGCACTCTTACGTGTACAAGTTCATTTATTCACCTTCAAAACTTACCTGCAGCAAATTGTTGTTGAGCATCTCTTCCCAGAGAGGCAGGCACTCTGCTAGGGGCTTTTTGGCCAAAATGTCTTGCAAAAGCAGTTCCCTGTTAAACAGGTCTAGATCCAGTATAACACACCTTTTAACAAGTTTCAACTGAAACTCTGAAGTGAATTCTTAAGTTTTACTTTCTGGATTTTGTTTTTCTTGAATTCCATTCATTTAAAGCATGCACAATCTCTCACTGTAGTTCTGTGAAAATTAAACACCACTCTTTTGTGTATTTGTGTGTGTGTGTGTGTGTGTAGTTTGTGTGTGGGGGGAGGGGGTATTGTTGGAAGGTGAATTGTGAGGCCTTTAACCTACCCTCGTTAAATTCTCCTGTTTCCCTTGGCCTGATTGAATCCTTATAATTTGAGTAGGGGATTCTATGCCTTTCTTTGCTTTGAGTACTAGGGATGCTGTGTTCCTTCGCAGGATGGTAGAATTACTTCAGACCCAGGGTATGTAATTTCTTCTTCCCTCCCAGTAACCCAGACTCAATCAAGGGAACAAAGGCTGGAGAGAAGGGGCATGTGCCCAGGTGTCTTTCCTTTGGCTGTCCTTGTCAAGGCCATTTAAAGCCATCTGACTGCTGGAGGACGTCGTGGAGTTACACTGCATTGTTTCCTGTACTCCCTGCCCAGTCGCCCACCACCATTTCCTTCTCCCACAAGTTTAATTAGACATCTTTGGAACACACAAATTATGGCTATATGTAGGGCTTGGTCATATTAGGGAAATTGATTCCCACTTTGTGGGGACGTTTTCAGTGTCGTATTCTGCCTTTGGGGGTATAATAAGGAATGTGAAAATGTGCCAAGGACTGTTTTATTTCTTGACCTCATTAGGGTTTTCTACAGGTTTGTGAGGTTGGTGTCTTTTGGAGAATTAGTTGAAGGGGATCTTAGTTGAAGGTCCTCCTTGATGAGGGGCCCCCTCAGCAGAGAGGAGGAGGCCCTGGGGGGAAAGAGGTGAGGGCAGAAGATGTCAGTAAAGACCCAGAAGATGGGGACCCATCAGCCAGTACACAGATCAGCAAAGGCCAAGTCTTTCCTCCTGCCCTCCTCGGCGACCTAACTCTTGTGTTCAGTGTGGCTTTCCTGGGAAAAGCGTCCTGCACTAGTTCTCTCTCTTGCCCTACTAGGTAATGACCCTGTCTTTCTTGTGAACCAGGTTTTGCCAAATAGATGCTGGTGTAAGCTTTTGGAGAAGGGGGTGCCTCACATAGAGAATGAGCAGCCCTTGGGAGTCTTTCTACTTGGTAATTGAGCGGATTTGGAGAAGTTAAGGTTTTTTACCATAGCTTAGGTTTAAAGTTAGGTATTCCTACCATGAAATTGTGTTCTGTAGTGCACATAAATACAGGATATAACTTGTGAACCTTGGTAATAAAAAGTCCTCTGAGAATTCAGGTAGACTTTTTGGACAGTTTTATAACATATATTGGAAAAACAAAAGTAAGAGTCATTAACTCTTTATAGTTTTGTTTTTTTGTTTTAAAGTTTGTGGAAGCCTGTCTGTCTTTTCTGTTTCCATGATGGATCTTCCCTATTTATTTTAATTTTTCTCCACTTCTCTGAATGGTTTTGTCCTTGATGTTATTCTGTTCCTTCTTCTACATTTCCTAGTCACTGCTCCAGGGTTCTTACTCGTCTCTTCATTCCTCCCCTTTGTACATGCTGTCTTTGATTAGACAGGAAATTTGTTGTCCAATATAAGTAGCTTCTATTACAAGTCATTTTCACATCGTCATGGTTTCTGGCATTTCATCTAAAAAAAGGGATCATCACAGTCAAGATTCCTTCTTATTTCATTTAGAATCTTTACAAGAGGCTCTTTTCATAAGCTTTGAGGAAAGAGGTTGCTAGGAAAACAGTAGGAATAAAAAAGATTGAATTTACATGTTTGGGAGTAGTACTCAGGGACACATATGGTGATGGTATTTGTGAAGTTTAAACCATATTTAGAGTTACATTGAGGTCTTTGAAATTTTAAAGGATTCTTTATTTGCTGGTCTTCAGAATGCTTTCACTTTTAATTAGTTGATACATAGGTATATATTTTAATAATGCTGTGTTCCTGAAGGATAAATTAGTCCAAAAAAAAAGAAATGCTTTGTCTCATATCTCAGGTCAGAATTAGAATCGGGTTCTTGATTGCCTTGGATTTAAGGTCAGCATGTTTACATAAGAATAGGACTTTTTAAGAGCCAAGATATTCCCGTGACTTATATGTCTCATTTAAGTCTGTGGCTTTATCTTTAGAGTTTTGTTCATTTATTTATTTTAAATGTCTCTGGTAAATTAGTGGACCAGTTTCCCCGTAAAATGTGTATATAACAGGGAAGAGAAAAAGATCATGGGTCATCAAATATTTTGTTTTATTTTGGAAGTTAAATGAAGTGAGTAAGCATACATCAGCTGGGATAGGAGCTGTAAATAAAAGCATTTGCGTTACCTGGGAATTAGCTGGTAATTAGTATAAATGGCAGAGAGAGAAGACTCCTTGCCTCCTTTTTCCTCCTGGCAAGTTCTGAAAACCTAAAGCCAAAGGATCCAGGTAGTGCTACTCCCCATTGTTTTATTAGAACAAATTTAAGGAATCTTTTATGGGGTTAGTATAAATATAATTGAATCCACTTATCATCATTATCAAATAGCATCAGTGCCCATGTGGTTGTGGCTTGGTGCACGCTGTATAAATCATGGTAGGACACCCATGGTGGCGCCTACTAGAGTTTGCAATCTACAGGACAGCAGATTATGCGCTAAGGAGACTATATAACAAAGAGTATGTTGGAAACTATAGGAAAAAGATGATTCAGACACTGATAAAGAAAGCGTAAATCTGTACATTAAGTACAGAATTATGAATTCCTTGGTTTGGCCGAGGGCAGGACTATGACTTACTCTTCCCACAGTGGGAAATTGCACAGTGTTTTCTCCCCTCCCACTGCCAGCTCCCAAGATGGAAGCATATAAATGACACTTTTCTGAGATAAGATGGAGAAATATTTTTGAAAAAAGACAGTTTTGTTCCAGTACACTCGTGTTTTTAATATCTGTAAAATAAGACGTGTTTTGATTGTCTTTCACTACTTTCTAAAAGTCTTTCTGGAGATATCCTTGCTGCTGCTTTGGATATGTTGGCATACTCATGACCTCATAGCTCCTTGTCCTGAAACATACCATCCACTCTGGAGAGTTATTAAGAGATTTTTGGCAGAAATGAAGAAAGAACTGTTCCATTTAATGCACTGTGTTCTGTTAAAAGCACTTGGAACACAAATTGAGTTGCCCATTGATTTTGTTCTGCCTGATGCACTATGACTACATTAGACCAAACAAGTCTCTTAATTCCCCTGGTCCTCTGTTTCCTCATTTTAAAGCTACAGCATCAGTCCTGCATAATAGGATTGTGGTGAAGAGGTAATATAAGAGTTTGAAAATCTTCTGAAAAGAGTTAACTGCAATACAGAATGATTTTAAGTGTTTACCAAGAGCCTGTTAAGTCATAGAGTTTAGAATTATTCATGTTGAGGCTTTATTAAAATATGAACCATTTTTTTTCAGAGCTTTTTTCCCCTATAGATGGGAGATTGGAGGTAATTGAAGTGACATGTTATTTTTTTACTTTTTTTTTTTAGCTTGATGTTGTCAGTGGTAAGAGACCCTTGTTTCCACAGAAGTGTCAGAGACACTCAAACAAGCAGTAACTCAGACTTGGATGGAAGCAGCTGAGCGATCAGAAATATTCAACATTTCTAGGAGTATGGTGCATTATTTTTCAGAATTATTTGTACTTTTTTCTTACCAAAACCAAAATCTTTTTTTAAACAGAGGGAAACTAGTTAAACAAAATGATGTGGCTGCACAGTGGATGATAACTCTGGAGCAGCCAAATCGTTGTTGTAGGAATATATACATTGACTTGGAAAGGTGTTCTCAATAGAGACAGGAAGAGCAAGATGTAAATTTTAGTTGCATAATATTTGAAAATGGGTGTGGAATTATGCTTGCTTGGAAGGGGGTTAGCCACACTGTGTGTTACGGTGTTAACAGTGGTGGCCAAAGGGTGACTGAAATATTGTTTTTATTCTTTTTTTGTTGGTATTTTTGTATTTTGCTAATCCAAAAAAAACATTTGGGTTGCTTTTGTGAAAAATATGGCACAATATTTTGGGTTTGGGGGGAACTTGGATAAATTAAGAGGCTTGGATTAGATGCTTTAAAATTAAAGCATCTATTTTAAAGCTGAAACCTAAAGAATACCCTGGGTTCTATCTAAGACTCTATAAAAGTTGTACTTAGTAAGTTTATTTTTTTCAGAAGCTTGAGGCCTCCAGATAGTTCCTAGGCCAGATAAGCCCTGATACCCAGAGGTACCAGCCTCTCCAAGAACATCAACCAGTTTCGTTTCACTACCCCATAAGGTTGACACCTTTTTGTATCATGAAGAAGTTAAAATGGTCATTGCCCAGATATCCATGTAAATTTTGAGAATGATCAGATGAGAGGGAGGAGGTATAACTGAAGAGAAATTAGGATTTAGCAAATGATTGTAACCATTGAATCCTTATATGGAAGTTTTGTTTTTTTTTTTTAGTTTCTAGTATATTGGAATAGAGGGGAATACCTGAAACTGTTGAACTGTAATCCAGCAGCCTTGATTCTTGATGATGATTGTTTAACTGTATAGCTTTTACAGTGTGACTGTGTGATTGTGAAAACCTCATGACTGATGCTCCCTTTATCTAGTGTATAGGCAGATAAGTAAGAAAATAAAGATTAAATAAATAAATAAACGATAGGGAGATGGATAAAGCAGTATGGGATATTTTGGGTGTTTTTTTATTTTTTAATTTTTTTAAAGTAATAAAAATGTTCTCAAATTGATTGTGGTGATGAATGCACAACTATATGATGATACTGTGAGCCATTTTTGATTGTACACTTCAGATGGTTATATAGTGAGTATATCTCAATAAAATTGCACTAAAAAGTAAAAAAACTAAAGCATGTATTAAGTTTGGAAATGTAAACTTGTTACATTTCATATTATCATCTGATTTAGTAATTGTTATTGAGAAATGACGTGGCAGGTTGCCTTTTTTTAAATCCTTTTTTTTGTCGGGGGTGGATGCATGGTCTGGGAACAGGTTGCCTTTTAATGCTGAATCTATAGAACCAAATGGATTTTTGTTATTGTTGCTTTAGGTTGTGTTTTTCATGGTTTGCTTGTGAGATCAGCTTAAGGAAACCAGTTTGCTGTTGTATTTCCTTGGCAAAGGAAGTTGTAAAAGATTGTCGTTGCACTTATGAAATGCTTTGGCTGCCAGTGTGAACTCCTGGTGGGTGAATCTGATTTGGAAACTGGTACTGTGCTTTCTTTCTTCAGCTACTGTTTTTCTTGCTGTGGGCGAAAAGGAACAAATGTTGTATCCTGATTGTACAAGTCCCTTGCCTAGTGTGGATTGTTGGGCCTGGACTATGAGATCATATACTTGGCTGTCAGAGTCTTTCCTTGGAGTCTAGAGTGCTGAAATATTTGGTGAGTTCTCACTTACCAAATATTCTTTATCTCAAATTTGTGAAAATGATTATTACTTAAAAGAGGAAAAACAGGAATTGACTTTTCCAGCTAACTGGGCATGTAATAGTGATTTCCCTCAGCCCCACCCTGTCTGTAAATGGAACATCCATGACTCACTTCTCACAGCTACACAGGCACTTTTGTAACCAGTGCTTGAATTTGAATGGGAGGGTGGAAAGGGGATGGAAGGAGATGGGCTGGCATCCCACTTATGTTCAGCCAGAATCTGTCCAGCTGCCTGTATAATGGGCTTCTGAAAGACAATGTGCCTTCTCATGCATCATATTACATATTTTTTCTTACTGCATTTTCTGCTTATACCAAAATAACGCAATACATTAAGTGCAATAAAACACAACCATTTGTGCTATAATGTTGTCTTGTATAGCAGAGTGTTCATATTCTGAGTATAAATCTAGATCCGTGATTCTCATCAGTGGTAGTGCTTTCCCTAACTGTATGCCTTTAATTTCTATATATTTTAGAATATTTTTCTAGTTATTTGTCCCCAAAATCTTATTTACTTTGCATATTGTACTTCAGGATTTTTGACCAACATATGCTGTAAAGAAATATGTGTCCTGTTTATGAAGAGGATTTTACCACCACACTCAGTATTTATTAGTTATATGTAAGAATAAATCTGTGTTTGTTTTAATACATCCTCAGTAATCGTTGGTGTTTAATTAGCCACTGATGTCTAACTGAAAATGACAGCCAGTTTATGCAGGGTGTCCAAGACAAGAGTAGGCAGTGGTAGAGTAAATTTCATCCCCTAGTAGCTGACAGGGGTAGATTGAAAACTGCATTTATCTGGTGAGACCACAGTGTAGTTCCCAGTTAAGGACAGGGTGTTGGAAGTTGGTGATTGACTCATGTAGCATAAGTGGACAACCTAAACTCTGTGTGTTTTTCATGGAAATATTTTTCTAGGAAAATGGATTGTCCACTCATTAGAATATACTCTAGGTTACATTGTGTAATAGAGCTCAGTAGAGATTAGGTGTTTATATGAATTTACTTAATTTAACACAATTTAAGAAATTCTTCTAAAGAATTAACTTTTTTCTTCTTTTCTTTGATTTAAATATACTCAAGACCCTATAATACTGAATGCAGCATTGACAAGATTAAAGGGGAGACAGTTCTCAATTTAACTTATTAGTGATCTACTCTGAACCAAGGGTTTACGTGAGTGTGTGTGAATGTGACATCGAGAGAAAGAGGGGAGGAGAAAGCAGGAAATGCTGTTTAATATGTTATTCATGAAACTTGCGTATCAATTTTCAGAACTGAGCTGATACTGCATTTCATTGGGTAAATCCTAACTAAACTTTTCATTCAGTTGTCATGACAACTCATGTTTTTCACAAATTGAAGACCAGTTGGATGCTACCTTGCACATTCCTTAAGAGATGAAACAGGTGTTGATTTAGGGTGTGTTAGGAAGAAGTAACAAAATCACCATTCTAATCAGTTTTGGGTTTAACACCTTATAAATGCTTCAGACTGCCAACTACCTCTCAGTTGTGCCCAGAAAATTGTGTATTTTCTTTTTTTCTGTTCATAGTTAAACCTTTGAGTATTACGGAAAAATATTTAGTATATTTGTTGTTTTTAGCTCTTAACTAGCCTTATTTGCTCAAGTTCTTTTACCCTGTAAAATATGGTCTAGAAATACTAACATGGATATCTTTTAAATTTGATTTCACTTTGAAAAATGCATTTGAAAGTGACTGAATGAAACAGGAAAATGCATATCTTCTATTTAGAGCTTGGTTATGGGAGTTCTTTTAAATTCCAGCCCTGCCATTTGGTTTCTAGTGCTTAATGCAGTATCTGGCAGGAAGTTGGCCTTTAGTAAATATTCTGTTGAATGAATGAATGAATGAATGAATGAATGAATGAATTTAACAGTTTTGAAAATTGATGCTTCTTAAATATTCTCTAGTATTCTGGAATATGATTTTTTAAATTATTAATGTGTTTAGGGAACTGTATTTTTTAAAAATTTATTAAGTAAAAAAAATTTAACAAACTAAAACATTAACATATATAATCAGTAATTCACAATATCATCACTTAGTTGCATATTCATCATTTCTTAGAACATTTGCATCAATTCAGAAAAAAGAAATTAAAAAACAACAGAAAAAGAAATAAAACGATAACAGAAAAAAAAAGATTATACATACCATACCCCTTACCCCTTGCTTTCATTGATCACTAGCATTTCAAACTAAATTTATTTTAACATTTGTTCCTCGTATTATTTATTTTTATTCCATATGTTCTACTCATCTGTTGACAAGGTAGATAAAAGGAGCATCAGACACAAGGGTTTCACCTTCGTACAGTCACATTGTGAAAGCTATATCATTATTTAATCATCCTCAAGAAACATGGCTACTGGAACACAGCTCTACATTTTCAGGCAGTTCAGTAGGGAACTGCATTTAAAAAAAATGTTTTTATTGACAAATATTCACACACATACAGTCCATACATGTTGTACAATCCGTGGCTCACAATATCATACGCGTAGTTGTTTATATAGCACCATGATCATTTTAGAACATCACTCCAGAAAAAGAAGAAAAAGAAAAGAGAAAAAACTCACACGTCCTGTACCCCTTACCTCTCCCTCTCATCAGCCACTAGTATTTCAATCTATCCAATTTATTTTGCTCCTTATCCCCTCTATTACTTATTTATTTTTAAAGTCTATATCTAGATCTATATTTTCTTTTTACTGATCTGTCCATTCACTGGATAAAAGGAGCGTCAGACACAATGCTTTCACAATCACACAGTCACATTGTAAAAGCTGTATAGTTAAACAGTTCTTCACAAATTAAGGCTACTGGAATACAGATCAACAGTTTCAGGCACTTCCCTCCAACCACTCCAATACACCGTAAACGTAAAAGGTGATATCTATATACTGCGTAAGAATAACCTCCAGGATAACCTCTCAACTCTGTTTGAAATCTCTCAGCCACTGAAACTTTGTCTCATTTCTCTCTTTCTTCTTTTAGTCAAGAAGCTTTTCTCAATTCCAAAATGCCAAGTTACAGCTCATCCCTGGAGTCTTGTCCCACGTTGCCAGGGAGATTTACACCCCTGGGAGTCATGTCCCATGTAGGGGGAAGGCAATGAGTTCACTTGTCAAATTGGTATAGAGAGGCCACATCTGAATTAACAAAAGAGATTCTCTGGGGGTAACTCTTAGACATAATTTTAAGTAAGCTTAGCCTGTCCTTTGCAGGAATATGTTTTATAGGGCCAAACTCCAAGATCAAGGGCTTGGCCTGTTGATTTGGTTGTCCCCATTACCTGAGAGAGTATCAGGAATTCTCCAAATGGGAAAGTTGAGTATTTCCTCCTTTCTCTCCAGCTCCCCAAGGGGCCTTTGGAACTGCCTTTCTTGATGTCTCAGATGTACGTTGTGATTTTTCAAGGACATCTTGTTACAGACAACTACAAGAAAATTCTTTCTTTCCATTAATATTGGTAAAATATGTTTGTGATATCAAGGTAGTAATATGATCTAGTAGTGGATCTGCAAAAAGAAATAAAATATCCGCAAAAAAATAAAACACCTTAGAAAAAGACTTGTTTGAGTAATATACCTGCGACCAGTTATGAAAGCCAACAGCTGCTGGAAGCAGCCTAATGAGAAAGTATTTAATTTAAATAATATCTATGAAGCATTGAAGTTATAAGTGTGTATTGATAAATGTAGACCTTTGTTCTAGTCAGTTTTTAAAAAAATTCATTTGAAATCTTGTGTGACTTGGTAAAATAAAATAAATCATTGAAAGATATAAGCTAATTGGTTCTTTTAAATTTAAAATACAGCTCACTTAATTATAGAGACAGTTTGTATTCTGTACCCTGCAGAGGCCATGTTTGCATGCTACAAATGCTCTGTGCTTTAGAAAAAAAGATGGGCTCACCTCTGCTTTCCATGTATAGCTTTTTTCCACTTGAAAAACTAATTAAAAAATGGGTTTATGCATCTGACATGTTCTTTAAGAGTACACACCAGACTGACATATTATTAATGGTAGCCTACATTGTGTGAGGAAGTGAGCCATGAGTAAACGTTTTTCCCGAGCATATCAGGTAATGACTGTTTGCTTTAGAATGGTACACTGAATAAGTTAGTTGCCAGGGCAGAAGGAGGTGGCAGGAACTCCTGGCCCTGCCCAAAGAGGGCGAGATGGATTCCTAGCCACTTGGTTCTTTCCAAGTGTGCAATGCTCCATAGAACCTTCAAACATTGGAAACTAGTCCCTGCCAGAGAGATCCCTTACATTGCTTAATGCCATATGTACTTTAAAATTGTTTTTAAATTAAATTATGATTTAATTTTTTCAAGATGATTAATTTTAAATGTACCTTCTAAATTAAACAATATAATATCATATATGCTTAAATATGTATCTCATCTTATACGTCTGACTCCTATTCTCAAAGGCTATCATTATAACAGATTTTTTTTTGCCTACTTCCAGAAATATTCTTTGCAAATATAAGAAAAAATTCTTTCCTCACACAAAATGGTGGTTGCCATACATAGTGTTGTATGTTTTGCCAGTGGTTGCCTGGTATTCTTTTTCCAAAGTATGGGCAAGTATTAAAATCACCTAGAGATGTTTAAATACACAGATTGCTCTCTCAGAGATCCTAATTTAATTGGTCTGGGGTGGGTCTTATGTGTCATTCTTTTTAAAATTTTTTTTTTATTGATAAAACTTAACATTCAAACAGTCTTAACATACAAACATCCCATACATGGTTTACAGTCGACGGCTCACAATATTGTCACATAGTTGTGTATTTGTTACCATGATCATTTTTGAACATTTGCATCACTCCTAAAAAAGAAATAAAAAAGAAAAACCATACCCCTTATCCCTCCCTCTCATTGACCACTAGTATTTCCACCTACTCAGTTTATTTTAACCCTTGTTCCTCCTATTGCTTGCTTATTATTATTATTATATTTGCATGGGCAGGCACCAGGAATCGAACCCAGGTCTCCGGCATTGCTTGCTTATTTTTTTTTATTTTTTTGTATGCTGTATGGTGGGTCACATTTCATTCTTTTTCCATGTGAGTATCCTGTTATTGTGACACCATTTGTTGAATTTTTTGTTCATTTTTGTTTCTTTGTTTGGGAGGTACATGGGCCGGGAATTGAACCCCAGTCTCCCACATGGCAGGCAAGAATTCTACCACTGAACTACTCGTACACCCCTATTTGTTTATTTTTTATCCATATTTTTAACTCATCCATCCATACCCTAGATAAAAGAAACGTTAGACACAAGGTTTTCACAGTCACATCATAAAAGCTATGTTATTATACAGTCATCTTCAAGAAACAAGGCTACTGGATCTCAGCTCTACAATTTCATGTACTACCCTCCAGTTACTCCAATACAACTCGTAAACTAAAAGAAAGTATAGCTTTATAATGCCTAAGAATAACCTTCAGGGTAACCTCTTGACTGTTTGAAATCTCTCAGCCACTGACCTTTTATGTTTTCTCATTTCTCTCTTCCCCCTTTTGATCAAGAAGATTTTCTCAATCCGTTGATGCCGGGTCCCAACCCATCCCAGGAGTTCTGTCTCACGTTATCAGGGAGATTTAAACCCCTGGGAGTCATGTCCCACATAGAGGGGAAGGCAGTAAGTTTACTTGCCATGTTGTCTTAGAGAGAGAGACCACATCTGAGCAACAAAAGAGGTTCTCTGGGGGTGACTCTTAGACATAATTTTAAGTGGGCTTAACCTATCCTTTACAGGAATAAGTTTCATAGGGATGAAACTCAAGATCAAGGGCTCAGCATATTGAGTTCGTTGTCTCCACTGCTTGGGAGAATATCAGAAATTCTCTTAATGGGAAAGTTGAATATTTCCCCCTTTCTCCTCATTCTCCCAAGGGGACTTTGCAAATGCATCCTTATTTGCTGTCCAAGTCACTCTAGAATTTATCAGGGCATTGCACTAACCTGGACAAACCAACAAAATCTCATGCCCTATTCAAGATACCATGTACTTATGTGTTAGTCCATATGATTGAGGCGTAAAAATATTTGTCTTTTTGTTTCTGACATTTCATTCAACATACAGCTCTTAAGGTTCATACATCTAGTTGCATGTCTCACAACTTCATTCCTTCTTGTGATTCAGTAGTCCGTTGTACGTATACACCGTAGTTCCCCTTTCCATTCCTCATCTATGTACCTTTAGGTCGCCTCCATTCATTGTGGACCAGGAACACTGCTGCCAGAAACTGTGTGCCACTCTTTATAAAAACAACCCCTGATAATTCTAGTGGGCCGGCAAGCGTACTGATTTTAACCAGTCCCCTGGATATTTAGATTATTTTCAGGCTTTATTGTTAGAAATGTTGAAGTTCCTGGTTTGAAGATTCTTGTAAGAAAGCTCAAGTATATTTCTAGGATAAGGACCTAGCATGGAATTTCTGCCGAATTGCTCTCCAAAGAGGTTGCACCTGTTTCTACTCCCACCAGCAGCACGAGAATGTGACTGTTTGGTGGAAACGATTTAAAGTGCCTTAAAGAAACAATACTGGTGGTGGTGAAACAGAGACTATAGCCTACCTTTAGTTGTTGAGCACACGTATAGGCCAACATCTGTTCAGATTGTTAAGCTTTTTTGCAATCTCAGTTTGGCAGTGCTTTCTAGACATAAAAATGTTGTTACCCTTTTGACCCAGAAATTTAAAAGAAAAACTTCTGCATGTGAGGATGTTCGAAAGAAAAGCTTTTGTGCATGTAGATAGATATTCATTAGACCATTATTATGATGACGAAAGAGTAAAAAAGATCTTTCTGGAATAAGAGTGTTCTCCATGAGGTTAATACTTTAGGCCCAGATTGTGCAGGAGCTTACATGCATTTTTAATTTAGGTGACCCCAAAGAGTATATGGGGGGTCTCCAATCTATACTTTGAGGGTTAATAGAGTAGGGACTGTTAGGAAATCACATTCTTCAGTTCAAATTTGGCCCCCCATCTTACAATGCAGGGCTTATTAATCTTTCTGAAAGTTTTTTACCCCCATTGGTAAAGCTTTCTTGCAAGTTTGTTCTGAAGATTAGAGATAAAACTGGAGATAATGTGTAAATTGCACTACATAGTGCTTAGTATATATTAGGTATTCAATAAATGGTGGCTCTTATGATCTCTTAAAGACTTAAATATTAAGTGTCTCTCCTCCCCACTCCCCACCCTCCAAATTCCTTCTATTAATTCCATCTCTGGATGATCTCAGAATTGTAGGAAAATGGCATGTAGCTTGTCTTCACCAAAAGATGTAGTACCTTCTCTAAAGGCAGTAGGGAGCCCCTGTAGTTTTCAGTAGCGGATTGGGTGAAGCAACTTTTTCAACAGATACCTTAGCTTAAATTTTGTTGCTGGGATTCGAGTTAGTACAGTTTTACTGATATGATACCAGAAAGCAGGATATATCTGTATTACTTACTCTTCATTTTAACCCCCAACCCTGACCTCTCTTTTCTCCAGAGTTAAAAAACAAAACTGATACAAACTAGTAATACCAAGCACCCACTTTTATGGCTTCTCACCCAGCCTGTGACAAAATCTGTACTTGATCAACCTACCAGAGATAGATATCTCTTTATATCTTAAGTGCTCCATTTTCTCTGAGTAGTTTGTTGTAAGAGAGTTTCTTCTGCGCCTTGTGAGTTGTCTTGAATCCTCCTTGACCATCTAGCATGTTATAATAGCTGTTTATGAGAAGAGTTCTTCTCAGAGTTATGTTAAGATAGTGACTGTCAGAATTGTAGTTTAATCACCAATCATAACAGGTAACTTCCCTGGAGTTAAAGTATTGCCACTGTGTGTTAAGACCTGTGCAACTCCATTTATTTTAGAAACCTTTATGTGTAAGTGACTGGGTCTCTAACTTAATTTCTCACAGAAGTTTATTCACAGATATTTAGGGGGAGAATATGGTGGTCTTCAAAGATGAGATAACAGGTTCTCTCTACCCCTTGAAAGCAAAGTGTGATACTCTATCGGATAGCATCCCTCTGATTAGAAGACTCCTTTTTCTTCCCGTCTTAGAATTATTTGGAATGTGGGGCTTTGACCAACTCTGCCCTAAATATTGGGGCAAATAGGTCTGATGTCTTCTTTTGTGTCCAACATTCTCAGAACTGATCCTTTCTTTCCTCAATCAGATCAGTATGATTGATATTCCTGTGTGACCTTATTGGGGAGGGGCAGGAGGTAATTTGACCTACATTGGTTGATGCTTTGGGTGGTCTAAAATTCTCACAACTGGAATTCTCCATCTGGTTCTATCTGGATCTGGGACCTGGTCCAGATAGTTTACTAGGATTTGAGACTGATTTGGTGTCAAAGGTTAACAAGCAATTAAAGGTTTGTCTTCCACTGCTTTCTCTCTGTGTATTTTCCTTGAGGATCTAACTGGTGTAGATAAAGGAATGCACAAGAGGCATATTTCAGAGGAAATTTGTACAGGAAGTGAAAGTAGGAGAGAGGGAACTATAAGCAAAAAATAAATAATAAAATAATTAGGAATTTATAAAATAACATCGATATTTTGAGCCTGGGCAAAATGGAGAATGGTAGCATAATTCGTGGAAATAGAGAAGTTATAAGGAGAAATGATTTTTTAAAAGGGAATATATGTGTGTATATGTTTGGTTTTGTATATCTTGAATTCGAGAGCAGTTGGGCACTGTAAGTGGTGATGTTCATTAGGTAGTAGTTGCCAGAGGAGATATCAAGCCAGTATTTGCCAAATGGCCTAGGAAATCCATATTTTGCTCTTCAGACTTTTCTTGCCCCATGTGACTTTTGTCAAAATCTCTTTGTTCTTTCCATACTCAGTTTCGGTGCCACCTCTGATTGTCTTTGCTGATTGCCCCAAATGGGCCTGCTGGTCCTTCTGAACTCCTTTGCTTGAGCTTAGTGATTCTTTATGACATTTACCACGTTCTACTAGCTGTTCTATTTATCCATACTCTTTACCAGATGACACCTTGAGAGCAAGAAACATTCTGTGTATATCCCTGTAGTGCATAGCATCGACATCCAGCACTTTAGTAAGTGCTCGATAAATATTCGAGTACATTTATTAGAACCTATTTACTTTAGTTAGTAATACTAATTAGAAAAATACAAACTTATTAGCTTTTATATGTAAAGTTCCTTTTTGAATTTCTGCATAAATACACCTCTTTGAAGCTGAAGGACATCTCCAAGTGCTGGTACTTCTGAATTTAACAAATTCTGTCTGTGCCTCTTACTGTTTTCCCTCTTTTTGTTCTTTCTTCCCACCTACAAGGTTATCACATTCCTCAGAGACTCAACTCTATAGAGTGATTATTTTATTGTTTTTTTAAAAATATTATTTTTAACAGTATGAAGGCAAGGTAATTTTCATTTTGTTTCTGACATCATATCTGATTTTTCAGCAGTTTGTTGGCTTTTTCCCTGCAGTTGATGTATGACTTAAGTAATTCCTTACTTTGGAAGGCAGCTATGCTCACCACTATTACAACAGACAGCCCACAAACCCTTTCTCTGGGGCAGAGCTTAGAACCTCAGGTCTGTTATAAAAATAGCTTGAATAAGATTCTCACCTAAACTGACTTGACCTTTGCCTGAAATGAAACTCATTTGCTGCTTATCTATTTGTACACAGACCCCCAAAAGATCTCACTTGTTTTTTGGTCCTGTCCTTAACTAGTGTCTCACCTACATCGGTTATGAGAATGTCAAGTTCAGTCTTTACACTGATCATTGAAAGACCATTCTGTTTATGTTCTCCTTCCAGAGAAACATTTGTTTATCTCTATTTTTGTTTTCTGGAGAAAGTTCTCTATTTATGATAAATATTCTAGGTTTCTGCTGGTTTACCTCATAAAAACAAGTGACCAAATACTTGTGTGCTAATGTAATTCATATAGTAAAAATTTTAATGGTATATGAGAATCAGATGAATAAAGAAGAACTTGTTTTTTTTTTTTTTAGAAATGACCATAGTTTAAAACAAAAAACAAAAAACCTAGGTTTAGGGCGATGCGACGGTGACTCTGGCAGAACGTCTGCCATGCCAGAGACCTAGGTTCAAATCCCAGTGCCTGCCCATGCAAAATAAAAAACAAAAAAACCTAGGTTTACTAGTGCAAAGAAAGATAACATGCTTTTGTAGTCTCAAGGGGTTATTGGACTTTGATTCTTGACATTTGGATTTTGTGGATATCAGTTTTGAAATAAGTGTACTCAGCAGGGCTTGAAAATATTTTTTTTACCCATAAATTGTGGCTGTCCTTGTATGGTAGTGAGAGTTGATAGTAGCTTTTATTTTCCAAAAAGCACAGCCTCGTTTGGGAAGAGGCTCCTTTAGGCTTCTGCAGCTTTCCTTATTCTGCGAGATCTTGCTTCTTATTTCCGAGAAAAGTAATGACAAGATAACCAGAGTCAGAGGTATTGAGATTTCAATCTCCTGGGGTTTCTTTTTCTGCTTAATCATGATTCTCTCTTCATGATGCTGTACCTTAAAGTTGCCGCTTTAATTGGTTTAGATGAAGTAATTTCTGGGAGGGGGTGAGTTTAGGAAACACTAGGGAGAGATTATTTTCTGAGTCTTTTTTGCTTTGCAAGGCCCTAAGGTTTCTCTTAATCCCTAAATACTGTAATTTTGAACTTTATGTTTGGAACAGAAGCACCTGTGACTCCGGGTGTCTGCAGCAGTCTCCTAACCATCTAGGAGCAGGCGACCAGGGATTGAAGACACTCACACTTATCTCTTGTTGAGAAAATTTGGAATATTCCCTGCCCCCCATGAGTGCAGTTAGCCAAAGGCCCTTTTAATGGAATCATTTCTCTTCCTTGGCAAAGACAAAGAAAGATTTGTTTAGCCTATGAAGTGTAGTGGTGATAGTTTCAGAGCAGAAGTGAGCCATGCTGTAGGTTTTGGATGGTGAAGTTCAGAATCATTTGATGTACAAAAATGCATTTTTTCCTTGGTTTTCTTTTCCAAAAATTGTGTTGAGGGAAGTACTTATTGGTTAAATGTGCTATTGTATGATAAAGACCAATATTTCAGAAAAAGTATGATTGATAAGGTGGACTCAACTGTAATAGCTCATGTTTATATGTATTTTATTTTCCAAAGCTGTTTTATTTATTTTTACAGAATAGGAAAACAGAGGCTCATTAGCCATGGTCACAGAGTTACAGAGGGTGGGGCTGGGTCTGGAACACAGTCCTTTTGATTCCTGCATTGCATTTCAGCCAGTTGTTAGCCCTATGAGTAGAGCAAATTCCCTTGTTTTACACTTATTAAAAAATAAAAAATGGTTCTCGCCTAACATGCTGGAGACCTGGGTTCGATTCCCGAAGCCTGCCCATGCCAAAAAATAAAAATTAAAAAATGTTACCCAGCTATAGCTAAAATACCTTTTCTTTAGTTTTAAAATCATCATAAACCTATGTTTTTTTGCAGGCCATTGAAAGTTTGTGTTATTTTTATTAGACTTGTGCTCGTTCTGGAACTGAGATGTGTGGAACCATGCCATTGGAGCTCAAGTCAAGTCCATACTCCTTCAGTTGGCTGGAAAGATTCTTCATGGTCCCTGGCCCTGTCTCATTTCTTCCTGCTCTTCCTGCTCATTCCTCACTCCAGTCAAAGTGATCTTTTCTGTTTCTCAAATAATTCTGAGTTATCCCATTGTGTAGGTTTCTTGGTCCTTGAATTTGCTTCTTCCCAAACTCCTTTAACTTTACCCACTCCCATCTAGTGTGGTTGTGCTGGTTTGAATCTAGTATGTATCCCAGAAAAGCCATGTTTTAATCCTGACCTAAGCTTGTGAAAGCAGCTGTTTCTTTTAATCTGACTCAAGAATGTGTGCTCTAAACTTTTGATTAGATTATCTCCATAGAGGTGTGGCGTGCCCAATTATGGGTATAACCTTTGATTAGATGGAGATGTGACTCCACCCATTGCAGGTAGTTCTTGATTAGTTTCCTGGAGACTTTAAAAGGGGAGACATTTTGGAGAAATGACAGAAACCTCAGAGCCAACAGAAACTCCAGAGCATAGCTGACATAGAAGCCAACACTTGGAGAACAGAAACACGGATGTTTGAAGATTCTTAGAGCCCAGCACGAATCGCTGTGAGATGTTAAGCAAGCTAGCACCGGGAGAGAGCCAAGGGAAGTCAAGAGATGAAAGCCAGCCCTGGAGAAACAACGTGCTGAACCATCACAGGAACAGAGGCTGAAGGCAACGGAGCCCAGGAGCAAGGGACCAGCAGATGCCAGCCACATGACTACCCAGCTGATACAGGTATTCCTGACCCATCAGCCATTCTTGAATAAAGGTAACCTGTCATTGGTGCCTTAATTTGGATACTTTCACTTCCTTAGGACTGTAAATTTCTAACTTATTAAATTCCCCTTTTTAAAAGCCCTTCCGTTTCTGTTATATTGCATTCTGGCAGCTAGCAAACTTAACACAGTGGTTAAGATGGACATGGACTCTGGCACTGAACTTCAGATTTCATATCCCATCCTCATCACGTAATTAATAGCTGTATGATCCTGAACTAGTTACTTAGCTGTTCTGTGCTGTAGGTTGTGAGGAATAATAGTAACCATCTCATGGCATGGTTAAAGGGGTTTGTTTTTGCAAAGTGATTAGAATAGTATCTCACACCTAGTTCATACTCCTACTCCCTCTGATAACTTGAAGCCTTTGCTGATACTGTTCCTATTCCCTAGTAGGCTAGAAAGGCCTGCTCTTTTCTTTCTCAAACACAGTTATTGCACTTAGCACCTTATCCTGCTATATTGTAATTGCCTATGCATGACTCTGTCACCCCACCGTGAGGACAGGGGTGATTACGCTATGTCTGTATTGTTCACTTCAGGGCATAGCACCTGGCACATATAGACACTCAAGAAATTTTTTAATAAATGAATAAAAAGAAGAGCTCAGTTCACATTGTAAGCTTATGTCTTTGGCCTCAGCTTTCTTTCCTTTGTGAAGATATTTTTACCTTTCATTTGGGGATTTTGATGGGCTAATTTTAGGAGAAATATGGGACAATGAAGAAGGGAGATGTGCTGGTTTGAAACTGTTATATACCCCAGAAAAGCCATGTCCTTTTCCTAATCCAATCTTATGAGCCAGATCTATTGTTCAGGGTGGAAACCTTTGATTGGATTGTTTCCATGAAGATTGACACACCCATTTGTGGGTGAGACCTTTTGATTAGATGGAAATGTGACTCTGCCTATTCAAGGTGGGTCTTGATTAGTTTACTGGAGTCCTTTAAAAGGGGAAATATTTTGAGGAAGCTTAGATGCTTGGAGTGCCAACACAGAGAGCAGATGCACACGAGACCCATGTGTTTGGAGATGCAGAAAGAAAACGTCTCCAAAGAAGCTATTTGAAACCGAAAGCCAAAGACCCCAGGAGGCACCAACCTCGTGCCTTCCCAGCTGACAGAAGTGTTCTGGACTCATTGGACTTTTTTGAGTAAAGGTATTGTTCTATGGATGCCTTAGTTTGGACATTTTTATAGCCCTATAACTGTAAACTTGCAACTGAATAAATCCCTTTATAAGAGCTCTTCCATATCTGGTATATTGCATTCCAGCAGCATTAGCAAACCAATTCTGGAGATGGCAGAAAAGATAATCTTCTAATTTAGCTGAGGTGCCCTTATGGAAGCTTTTGGAGTTGTAACACATTATTGCTTAGTGTAATTCATTCCCCTGTTGGGAGAAGAGGCTGTATATATGGCAAGACCTCTAGAAAAGTTGACCCGTTCTTTAAGAAAAGATCACTACAGGCTCCACGTAGAATCGGCAAGCTCAATGGCATAAGGAATGCCAGCGTTAATGTCTGTTGAAAGTGTGTATTTAATCTAATAGTTGTCACAGCCTCCCTGCCCACAGCTGTCTAAACCCACGCTCACAGGATTTCCTGGCATTCAGTTTTTGTTGGCAGTCAGGTATGCTATGGCCATAATGTAGTAGGAGAAGCCACTTGACTTTTTCACCTCATTTGCTTTATCTTTAGTCAAGAATAAAAACAATGTAAAAGGAAAAGCTTATGGGGAAAGTAATCTAGTTTCTGACTAAACGTAATGGAGTTTGTCCACCCTTCCTCCATTTCAGAGTTGGTGGGAACCTGGCTAGTCCTAATAATTTGGTGGAGGTGTTCTGGGTGAAAATAATGCCTTCCCTTAAGGGACAGGCAGAAGAGACTTGCTGTGCTTCTGTGACTGTCTTGTTCAAAGCCTTTAAAGGTTTGGAGAGCAGTGGAAGAGTGACCCTAGTAATTAATTATTTTAGAATCTGTTGGATTTTCAAGGAGCAGTAGTAACAAGCAAAGATTCACTGACTTTCACAGCAGTATGATTTGAAAAACAAGTTCCATTTCTTGTACCTGATATTGCCTTCCTACATATTCACTTTGTTCAATCTAATCCACCCTAATAGAATAATGACAATAAATTTAGTGAGCACTGACTGTACCAGGCTCTACCCTAAGCACTCTCCATATAGTGCCGGTGTAAATTTCAGTACTTATAGTTTGTTTCTATAGTCTTTCCTTTTTCTCACCAAAAAAGGTGCAACAGGAAATACAGCAGTTAAGAGTGTATGTGTGTGTATGTGTTGGGTTTGAGTCTTACCTCTTCTTCTTACTAGTTGTGTGATTTGGGGCAGTTTTCTTTCTGCCTCAATTTCTTCATATCTGTAAAATGGGGATAGTCAGTATACCTGTTAGGTAAGATAGTGAAAGTAAGGCATTGTGCTGAGCTCCTGGTAAGCTGCTCAGCTATGTTAGCTAAATAACTAAATAATTTATGATGCTGTGTTCTGCTTGTGTAACTTTTTGATTGGTGTCCAGTGTAATTTACTCAGATCTTTCATAGCATTTCCTTTTTGGCCCATACTGGGAAGATAACCAGGTTACATTTGCTAGTGATACAGATAATGTTGCTGTCATCTACCACTGAGATGTAACCTGGGCTGTAAAATACCTTGCCGTTGATATTTTATTTCTTTGTAAAGTCAGAAGAAATTGAAACAGTTTCTCCACAACAGGAAGTGATGATGCCTCATTGAGTTTCCCAGAGCAAGAGGGGACCTCCATAGGTTCATGGTGTCTCAGGTACTTCAGATTACTCTTTTTTATGTTACACGTTACTCCAACAACTGCTCCTCATCCTCTTGATTTTTAAATAATCTTCTGCGGTCTCCTTCCCCCTTGCCCTCTGCCTCAATCTGAGAGCCTCTAAAAGACTAGGGTTGGTGTGTGTGCATGTGTGCACATGTGTATCTGTCATAATGGCAGAGCACTTAACATTTGGAAGGCATTTTCCCATAATTAAGATTTTTTTTATGAAGGATGGTTCATTTATTTATTCGAACAGTGACTATATTTTTCCTTTCACTTAGCACTTCCTTAGGTTATCTTTTCATTTGAAGATTTAGATACTAAATATATATTTAAATCTTTTGTTATTTGTGCTCATACTTTAAAATATGCTCAGTTTCTTTCCATTTTACCTGCAGATGATTTTCTAAAAATAAAAACCAGGAAATTATGATTAGAACTTGTTGACCAACTTTCTGAAAGTCTGACTCAATGGACAGGAGAGGGATGAGGGTAAAGAAGTAGGTGGAAGAAGAGAAGGGGGCAACAGTAAATAAGAAGGTGGAGTTTTGCTGATAGGAATTTGTGGTTTCTCCTTAAACACTCTCAGGCAGCATTGCCTCCAGTCTCTTTATTTTTCATTTTTAATTTTAAGTGTCTACAAACACAGCAGACTTTAGGTGTTTCTTCTGCATTGAGAACCTTTAAAGAGCTTTCATGCTGTTATCTTTTGTGATACCAGGAATTCTAATAGTCACAACCAACCACTGTTGAGATGTAGGAAATTCTTTCTTGGCATGTCATCGCTTTCCGTGTTCTTACAGAGTGTAATGCCTCTTTGCCTGGACTGTCAATAGTAGCCCTCTGTGTTTCATTTCCCACATGTTTTTTAAGGGCTATGTAAATCTATAATCTTGAGTTCATTACATGCCTTGTGGAAGGCTCTCAAGTAGGTGAAAGGTAGGGAGTATGGAGCATCAAGTGATGAAGTAATATCCCTGAGGAGATGAGAGGCAATGAGACTCAGAGCTCAGAGTCTATCTAGTTTTGTTTTTAGACTAGTAAAAGCAAACCTTTATCCCATAGAAGGAGGCAAAGGTGAATGTGGGTATGATTCTGGATAATAAACATTCACTAAGTGACTTCTATATGTCAAGCACTATACTAGTTTCTGGTAACAAGTGGAGGAAAAAGATGTGATTCTGTTTTCAAGGAGCTTATGTTAAGTAGAGGAAATGAACACACAAAAAACTACATTAGGAGCCAAGTACAATGGACGTACTGTGCAGCACTCAGTGCCTTAGAGTGGAGAAGGTGAAGGGCAGCTTGATCCTGGAATGGGTTTTTTTTGGGCCATTCCAACTGAAGGACATAGGAGTGAGGAATCGAAATGATGATTAATGGGGGTGTTCTAGTTTGCTAGCTGCCAGAATGCAACACACCAGAGACGGATTGGCTTTTAATAAAAGGGGATTTATTTCATTAGTTCTTCAGAGGAAAGGCAGCTAACTTTCATCTGAGGTTCTTTCTTACTGGGGAAGGCTCAGGGTAATCTCTCTTGGTCTTCTCTCCAGGCCTCTGGGTTCCAACAACTCTCCCCGGGGTGATTTCTTTCTGCATCTCCAAAGGCCTGGGCCACGCTGCATGCGAGTGCTGAGATGAGGTGTGCTGAGCTGCTTGGGCTGCGCTACGTTGAGCTCTCTCATTTAAGCACCAGCCAGTTAAGTCAAACATCATTCATTGCAGCAGACATGCCTCCTAGCCGACTGCAGATGTAATGAGCAACAGATGAGGTTCACGTACCATTGGTTCATGTCCACAGCAACAGAACTAGGTATGTTCACCTGGCCAAGTTGACACCTGAACCTAACTACCACATGGGGTGTACAAGATAAAGAAGTGAAATTAGGATGAGTTTAATAAAGGAAGAGATGTCAAGGGACTGAAAGATTATGTAAGGCCAGAGAGCAGTTTTGGAAGGAATAAGATAGCTGCAAGGATAGGAGATTGTAGCTAAAGTCATCTTGGAAGATGGATGAGGTTAGAAATCAAGGCTGTTAAGGCAAAGAACAGCACATTTGTTGTTGGCTAGGCCATTCACTGTGACGTTGAGCCCTATGGGCACAATATAGTGATACGTAGGTCATAGGGCCCAGAGATCTAATAGACATTTGAGTGTTTACTGGGTGAAGCTGTGTGTGCAAGTTTCTAGAGATTCCAAGAACCTTGAGACACACTCCAAGAATCTTACAAGTCCAAGTGTAAAAGCATGTATGAAGAGGCCTATGCAAAGTATCAGAATGAGAGACAAGCTTCTTTACTGTTCAAAATATAATAAAACTTTTGGTTTATAAGTTGTTCTGCCTTTCTTCCCCTCTTATACCATGGTAAGGACACAGAGAGAAATCAATAAGATTTGTTTACTGACTGGATTTAGAGAGAAGAGGGAAGGGGAGGGAGGAATGAATGGTCAAGAGTTGTTCTGTTCTTCTATAGAGAGTTAGACTGGCATTATACTTTCAGAGTTTTCTTTATTCTTGCTTGATGCCCATAATTCTTCAATTTTCACTTCACCTGTCATGTCATTTTCATTATTATGGCATTTGAGATCAGTGAATGTGCTTCATCTTGCATTGAAACTATGGTTTTATCAAAAAGGGTAATGATTCTTCTCAGTTCTATTTGTGTAGGGCATGGTGGAAGGGACCAGCTTCTTTTTGACTGTTAATGACTTTCCCACTGGTCCCAGGTTAGATTTTGTATCTTTTCACATTAGTCATGGTGATGGGGTTTGTTGGTAGAACAGAGGCAAATCAAACACATATCCCACTACTGTAGTTTTTTTTTTTAAGAGTTCTCTAGAGTTCTCTTGCCCATTTTGATGGTCACTAATGACATGTGGCTAGTGAGCATTTGAAATGAGGCTAGTCTGAATTCAGACGTTCTCTAAATGTAAAAGTCACAGTAGTTGTCTGAGTATGGAGAAAAGGAAAAATGATTCATTCATTAATAATATTTTATGTTGGTTGCATGTGGGTGATATTTTGTGTATATTGGATTAAATAAAATAAATTATTAAAATGAATTTCACCTGTTTCTTTTTGCCTTTTAAAAATGTGGCTACTAGAAAATTTAAAATTACATGTGTGGCTCACATTATATTTCTATTGGATGCCACCACTCCCATTGAATTATTCCAGGGAATATTTGAAAATGACTGTATTAGATGGTTTTACCTCTAAAGACCAAATTCTTGAGTCATTTGTATTTGTAATGCCATTGAAGTTGCTAGTGTACTGTGATGTCACTCTAATAAACAAAAGGAGTACTGTCTTAAGTACCTGAAATTCCCTCCAGTAAGAAAAGTTCTCCTTAGAGAGGAGTTTCTCTTTCCTTAGAAATTCTGCAGTAATAAATAAAATGAAACCAGTGTTCACCACAATTCTACTAATATACCATAACTGAATCCCTTTAAGAATCAATATCAGGGTTAACATTAGCTTGTGTTCTGAGTCAATCAAATACAGTTAGATGTTTAAACGTGTAACTATTTTTCGAGGAACATCTGAATCTATGTCACATTGAGCCTTGGTTTAATGAGGTTTTGTTGTCCTTAAGAGAGTGACTATTTTCAGAACTTAGGTGAAGGGCTATTCTCAAGGCAGCCTGAGTAAATACGACAGAAAAGAGGTTAGTTTGAAAGGTTCTGATTTAGGAACCTACTAAATGCCTTCTCTCTACTCCACGTTAGCTTAGCCGCACAAGCAAAACACAGAATAAATTAAAGACATGATCCATGCCCTCATGAAATTCATCATGGTTCAGGGTTCGTAATGGATACGCCAACCTTCTGATATATGTGATGAGGTACAAGAAGAGACTAATACCTTACAATAGTTACAGTTAAAAATTTTGAAAATGATTTATTTTACTAAAAATGGGAATTCAGGCTTACCTTGAATAAACCACTTCCACATGTGTTCCCTTAAAGGACTTGTGCACACATCCTGCAGCTGTTCTTCCTACACTGTAACCGCAGGCAGTGTGTAAGATATAGGACTTGTGCACACATCCTGCAGCTGTTCTTCCTACACTGTAACCGCGGGCAGTGTGTAAGATATAGGATTTGTGCACACATCCTGCAGCTGTTCTTCCTACACTGTAACCGCGGGCAGTGTGTAAGATATAGGACTTGTGCACACATCCTGCAGCTGTTCTTCCTACACTGTAACCGCGGGCAGTGTGTAAGATATAGGGACTGCTGTTCTGTGATGCACAGCCAAAGAGAAAACTTGAACCATGGTTATAGCATCAGTTCTTTGCCATAAAAACAACTGGAGAATACTTTGGAGGTATTTTATATAGGGCCCATTTTTTCTTCCCATTATAGATGTTGAAAGGTCTTTAGAAAAGTTTTCACGGAACAGATAGCCCCTGGTTTGGGTCCTGAAAGACCTTAGAAGATTCATCTTGAAGAGTTAGATGGTCATTTTAGGATGGGGAAATTGGTGTGACTGAAGGTGTACTACCCAGGGGGTTAAAGGGGGATTTATCAGTGGAAAAAAAAGTCATATATTCATTTGGAAGCTAATTATTTCATCGATATAATTTTTTTGCTTTTTCACTAATTTGTTCTAGAGTTTATTGTTCCTAAGGGACTTGGCATTGAGTCTACTTTAGAGTGCTTAATTGCCTAGAGTTCCAGAGAATTGGCCATGTTTTTTTTTTTAATTTTTAAATTTTTAAAAATATATAACAACAAATTAACACATTCTTAACTTATGATCATTCTGTTCTACATATATAATCAGTAATTCACAATATCATCACATAGTTCCATATTCATCATCATGACCATTTCTTACAACATTTACATTAATTCAGAAAAAGAAATAAAAAGACAACAGAAAAAAATTCATACATACCATACCCTTTACCCCCTCCCTTTCATTGATTACTAGCATTTCCCTCCCTTTCATTGATCACTAGCATTTCAATCTAAATTTATTTTACTTTTGTTCCCCCTATTACTTATTTTTATTCCATATGTTTTACTCATCTGTTGACAAGGTAGATGAAAGGAGCAACAGACACAAGGTTTTCACAATCACACATCACACTGTGAAAGCTTTATCATTATATAGTCATCTTCAAGAGACATGGCTACTGGAACACAGCTCTACATTTTCAGGCAGTTCCCTCCAGCCTCTCCATTACATCTTGACTAACAAGGTGATACCTATTTAATGCGTAAGAATAACCTCCAGGATAACCTCTTAACTCTGGAATCTCTCAGCCATTGACACTTTGTCTCATTTCACTCTTCCCCCTTTTGGTTGAGAAGGTTTTCTCAATCCCTTGATGCTGAGTCTCAGCTCATTCTAGGATTTCTGTCCTACATTGCCAAGAAGGTCCACACCCCTGGGAGTCATGTCCCACGTAGACAGGGGGAGGGCAGTGAGTTTGCTTGTTGTGTTGTCTGGAGAGAGAGTTGGCCATGTTTTTTTTGTCTTCTTTCTCTTTGGTTCTGTTGATTTCCAGCTTCTGGCTGCTCCCCTGGCTTCTTCCTCTGTGGTCTTCTCCATAAATGACAGGGATTAAGACCAGTTCTGAGTCCGGCCACACCTTAAGTGAAGTAACCTTATCAAAAGGTCGTATTTACAATGGATTCACTCACACAGGAATGGGTTAAGATTAAGAATATATTATTCTGGGGTATGTAACGCCAAGCCACACCAGGAGGTAACTAACTTTCTGGAGTAAAATCATTTGCCAGATGTCATTGTGGCCAGAGTTATTTATCTTGGCTTCATGTTGAAAAAATACAATGCAGTCATCTATGAGTTTAGCAACTCATAGAACAGTAAATATCTTGGGACTCATGTATGTAAAAAAAATAACAGCATATTTGTCTAGAGCTTTACAGCTCCTCAGAGGGGCTTTCACATGCTTACAGTTAACTTTTTCAGCAACCCAGTAAGATAGGTAAAGGAAGTTATCATCATCACTCATTTATTTACAGCTGAGGAAATTGAGACTCAGGGAAGCTGAGTCTTTCTGTAGAGTCATGGGGTTAGTGAATGACTGGACTAGAGCTAGATATAGCCCTTGCCACTGAGGCCAGACTCCTTTTCCCTGGTATGACACCGTCTCTCAGCCGAGACCCTGCTGACAGTGACTGCTAATCTGGTTGCTGGCATCTCCTGAGTTCCTAGTACTCAGCCTTGTCATGAGGAACTGACTCAGAGAAATGAGAGTCTGCTGATTCAGATCTGAATGTCCTTTTCCCAGCCCCTCACTTCCCAGCTTTCTCTTCATAAATGGTTTCTATGAACTCCCAAGCAGATTTCTTAGGTTTTGTATCTGTTGGAGCTTTCTTCAAGCTCTTTAGGATCATTTTTACTTTAATTTGCCAGCAATAAACTTATTATATAGGAGGTTTTTATTTTTAGCTAGCTTATGGTAGATATCACTCTTACCGCCTATTAAAACAGAAAGAGAACAGCAGAAAAGCATCTTTTAACACTAAATTACCTCCTTAACCTCTATGTAGATTTTCTTGGATAATTCTCCTTAACTTTTGTATTTCATTATGTATGTTGACTACAGGCATACCTTGGAGATTTTGTGGGTTGGGTTCTAGCACTGCAATAAAGTGAATATCGCAGTAAGGCAAGTTGCTGCAATTTTTTGGTTTACCAGGGCATATAAAAGTTATGTTTGTACTATACTGTAGTCTATTTTTCTTTTTTTTTATTGTGAAAAATAACATATATACAAAAAAGCAATAAATTTCAAAGCTAACTGCAACAATTAGTTGTAGAACAGATTTCAGAGTTTGGTGTGAGTTACAGTTCCACAATTGTAGGTTTTTACTTCTGGCTTTTCCAAGACACTAGAGACTAAAAGAAATATCTATATTATGATTCAGCAGTCATACTCATTTGTAACTCCACTTCTCCTTTGATCTTTCTCGATATCTTTAGGGGTATTTGGGCACTGCCCATTCTAACTTTTTCATGTTGGAAAGGGCTCTTGAGAATATGAAATAGGAAGATGGAACTAGTTGATGTTCTGGAGAGGCTGGCCCCTCTGGGTTTCAGGACTTTATGTGGCCTAGGAACCCATCTGGAGATTGTAGGTTTCTGGAGAATAACCATAGTGCATGGAACCTTTTATACTGTAGTCTTTTAAGTGTGCAGAAGCATTATATCTGAAAAAAAATGGACATACCTTAATTAAAATGTGGGACAGAGACATGAAGCGCGCACATGCTGTTGGAAAAATGGGGCCAAAAGATTTGCTGGAAGTCAGGTTGCCACAAACCTTCAACTTGTGAAAGATTACTGCAAAGAGCAAAAAAGTGAGTGCAGTAAGACAAGGTATGCCTGTATTCCTTTGAATGGATTTTGTAGCAGGCCAAGACTGAGTGGGATACCAGTAAGGAGGTTATGTGATAGTCGGATGATTTTCTGATGGAGGCTGCCATATCCCCCATTGGCAGGAGTCAGGAGGGAGCCGGGAGCATCATGTGCTCCAGATAAAACTTCTTCCCCTGCTTTTATATCATCAGTGGTGAGTGAAGAGAGAGAAGTAGTATTCTGAATATCTCTGACCAGTCCTTTTTCCACCCCTTGTACCCTAATGATACTACAGCTTCATCATACCATCACCATATCTGCCTTCAGAAAGTTAGCGTTAGTTTCACTTTTCCTCTTTATCTCATTTACCCCCATTTACCTTAGTTACCACAAGAAGCCTAAGGTTTCCAGGTCTTTTCTCATCCCCTGGTCTTTACTCTCCATATAGCTGGATGAGTAATTAGACACACCTCTCCTTACTCCGTATTTTCTACCACTGTATCTTCTGCTTTAGTATTTACCATTCATTTTGGAGTACCAAATATTTTACAAACTTTTGGTCCCTATTCTGCCACTCTGGTGTCAGCTTCATGAAGGGATTTTGTTCAGTGTTGTTCATGTATCATCAGCATCTGGGGTGGGGTTGAGCACATCAGATATTTGAAAGGATGAATGAATCGTATCCTAATTCTGTTGGTAGCATATTTTAAAGGCAGATTCATAAATTGTTTTGCAAAAGCAGTCTCATACCTTTATGAATTGTAGAAGAGGGTCAAATGCTTTTTATTTTGTTTATTCCCATTGGTGACTTATTTATTTCATTACAACACAGATTAATAAATCCCAGAATTATCCCAAGGACTATAATAGTTACAATAATAGTTTTTTTTTTTTGTCTGGTACCGTCTTTAAAAATACTTTCATCTATAGTAATTTGATTGATTATTTATTCCTCTGTGAAATAGGTAGTTGTATCCCCATGTTAGAAATGTTTTTTAAAAAAACTTATGAATGTTTAAAAATGTTATAAATTTTTTAAAAAGAGAGATCTTTTCATGAAAACGCTTTTCTCTAGGAAAACTCAGAGGCTGTTCTACTATTTTGCCCCTAATAAATTAAAAATCTGAGGAACAAGGAAAGAGGAGCATACATAAAAATAGAAGAGTTAAAAAATAACCAGAGTATTGCCTCTAGCTGTGCCTTCCACCCACCCCCACCCCCCACCATTAGGCTAATTAAGTGCTTAGAAGGTTTGCTGGGGTCAGATGTGATTGGACTGGGACAGGAAAAACCTAGTATCTGCAGCTGTTAAACAACATTTTAAAGTAATGGAGAGAGCATCTAGGTAGGAGTTAGAAGCCTAACATAGTGTGTGATGCAGGTATGTAGTTTACCTGAATGGCATATGGAAAGGTGCAGAACTATGAGACGATTTATCACAGAGGGCCGCAGTGCTCGGCCAAGGTGGCTGAAGCGTCACTTGTGACTTTGCGAATGTGAGCTCGTGCTTCTTAATACTGACAGCTTCTTAGGACTTTATTTTACCTGTGTACAGCTCCAGTTCAGTAATCCAGCCTCCATCTGCTGTGAAGCATGAACAGAAACATTTATGTATCCAAATGGAAGGGAGACAGGAGATGACAGAGTTCACCACTAGGTGTTTTTCCAATTCATTTTTATGAATGATACAACTTTGTAAGAATAGTGATGGTTTTTATGGGGAGAACAGGAGCACTGAAAACTGGCAGTTCTAAAAGCGAGCTGTTTTCAGTCGAGTAGGAAAAGTGAACAAATGTGTTGGATGAGAATTTCTGGAATGGTTTTTCAGACAACGTCTACGTTACTTTGTAACCATGTGCACTGATCATTTTGCAGAGAATGAAAGACCTGTGAATGATTCCAGAGATGATGGCTATGACCCATTTAAGTCAGCTTCCAACTTCTTAAGCAAGTCCGAACGACTGATACCTTTGCTAAGGTCCAAATGCTAGTGACAGGCTGGCTTAAAGTCAGAGTTAAACTTTAAAAGCTGGACTTTGTAATATTTTGTCACTACTGTGTTTCTAACTTTTGGGGGGAAATAATCATGTAACTGTTATTAATTTCAGTGAAACATGGGAATGGATTATAAAATTTGTGCATAAGGAAAATGATTGTAGATTGAGGTCTGATATTAGGACCTTAAAAAGATAATCAAAGTCTTTATCTAAATCATACCCAGTGATCTTGCTGGTTCCAAAAAGGGTGAATCATTTTACTGAGACAAGAAGATAAGTAATGCCCTTCTCATGGGTGGGGAATTACACTGTAAAACCTCAAAACCTTGACTTAGCAGACCTGGCCTAGCAAGCTCTTTTTTCACGTTAAAGTTTAAATATGAAATAGTTACAGCCACAGCTTTATTCCTCTTCTTTTCAGGGTCACAGTTTCATTCACTAGTTTGAGAATCCTCCAAAATCTTATCTTTCTTTTTCTTACCTTTATAGTATCAGCATATTTGTACTTGGTCAGATAAGTTTTGCAATGCGCTTTTTAGTTAAAAAGGTGTAATGTGTGTGGCTTAAAAAGCCCTCATTGTTATGCATATTTCATTCTACTTACTACTAAGGCTCCAAATAAAGGGAAATTGTGGAGTTTTGTTTTTAATTACATATTTAAAAGGAATATATACCTACAACTTTATACTTTTGCTGGTTTGTATAAATATTAATGATAGCAATTATGTTGACAGAAAAATAGTATTGGGAGAATTGTACTCTTACAGGGTGAGTGCTTTGCTTTTCCTTTCAGCTGTCTGAGAATGTTTTGACTCTGGCAATTCTCTTAAAATAAAATCTGCAGAATTGTTACAGAATAAAGAAATCAATTCATCATTACTGGTTTGACAGCAGGAGTTAAAAAAAATAAACGAATTTTACCCATTGTTTGTAAATAATGAATTTTTATTTCTGAAAAATTGGAACAAATAGAAGAATAAAAAGAAAAATATCTTTAGTCTTGCATCCAAAATCATTCTGATAATTTCTTTCTAACTTTTTTGGTTTTGGTTTTTAAAAAGCGTACTTGTTATCAAAATACATGAACAAATTTGTATCTTGTCCCGTTTATTTAACACTGTAACAATAGGTTTTTCCTGTGCTTTACAGATTTCAAGATATGTCATTGATTCATTCATTCTTTCACATACTGACTACTGTCTGTGTGGCCGGTGCTGAATGCTTTGCTTTTCAGAGTATGGAGATATAGGAAAGGAAAAGAACCTACATTTTAATTAGAAATTGCAGATAGTTCTGAATGTTCATGTAACTTTTTCTCAGTCTGAAAGCTGAGTTGTCTCCAGGTCGTTCTTCATTTTTTGGCAAAGCAGTAACATTAGTTGATCCTGTTTTTTCATTTCAGCTATTTTTGTATGGATTTAAAAAAATCATTCCAATTTTTTAAGAAAAGGTAAAAACAACCACTTTGCTTAGGAGTCTGTCCTTTCTCTGTAGTCTGATCTGGGCAGGGTCAAGAGTGAGAGCAGAACAGGTATCCTGGTAGGTTACTGGTGTGCTTGCTTCCAGGACAGCGATTGTTTACAGTAGGGCAGAGTTCATGGCAAGGTGTCCAGTGAGGACTTAGTCACCCAAGTTCACATGACTTTGCCTCAGAGGCAAAGGACTGAATTAGTGAGAAGCTAGATACTTTCAGTGGTGTGGGGTTCAAGATGCAGGGGAATGCATTTGACTAATTTATTAGTCCATGATATCAAACCACCTCCTTAACCTTTCTTAAATCTCTTCACAAATGGCTGCTTACAGATATGCACCTCTTGGCAGAATACTGTATGAGTGGTGTGGATTTAAATTCTGACACTGCCACTGGCAAGCTACATATCTTGGGCGAGTTCTTAAACCTTTCTGTGCTTCATTTTCCTGAACTGTGAAATGGAGATATTAGTACTCCCTACTTCCTGGAATTAAGTGAAACAGAACAATACCCGGCACATAGAATAAGCACTGATAAATCTATCTAGCTATTACCCGCCTTCTTTTATGGGACTTGATGATAATTTCCCAAATTTCCTGAGTGCTGAGCTTGTCAGATATCTTTAGATGACATTAGGGCATGTATGTTATTTTCTAATTGCACGTTGGACTGGTATTGTGAGGATAGACTACTGCTTATTAATCTATGAGCTATTCATAGTCACATTTCTGAAAACAGCCAAGTATTGACAGACCAGGACCTGATCCTGGATCTGTTTCCAAGGCCCTTTCTCTTAAGCGGACTGCTTCAGAAGAGCTTGCACTGCCCCCTTACCTTAATCTGCTTGCTCCAGCTAGTATGAGCCCCCCCCCCTTTTTATCATCTTCATTTTGAATTATGTGAATACAATAAGTGTGTATATAGTGCTTGCTGCGTGTTGACAGCATCCACACCCAGATCAAGAAACAGAAGGTCTCCAGCATTTTGTAACATTTTTGTGTCCCCTTTTGGAGATACACTCTGAAGCCACCATTGGAATGACTTGTGATCAGTTGTCTTTGGGCTTGTGGAAGGCTTTAAGGAGGAGAGGGAGTTACCCATATAAGAAGAGGAGCCTGTGTTGTGATGGCTGTGGATCGTAAACACCTTTACTCTGGCCCCACCTGCACTTCTTTTTCTTCTTTTCTTATTAAGATAAAGTGAATCAGCGGAGAAATATTCTTTATAGAGAGATTCATTAAATGAAAATAATTAGACTAGATTTTGGGGGGAGCTATACTAGGCCTTAGATTTTTCTGTTCAGACTCATCTGTGATCACTACTTTTTATCACCTGAAGAGTGTGAGATAGAGGGAACACAGAAATGCATGAATATTTACTTTGGAACTTTCCTAACTTTAATTCTCCCCACTCTAAATCAGGCATGGGAATGGGCTTTTTTCTCTGGTGCCAAATTTAATGGCTTGAAGGTGGATGCCTGTAGCCCCAGACCAGCTGCAAAAGCATCTGGGAACTTGTTAGAAATGTAAATTCTTGGCCTCCGCCTCAGACCTACTGAATGAGAAACCCTGTGTTGGGGGCTGAGGTGTGTGTGTGTGTTGGTGGGGGGTGGGGGTGGGGCAGGAAGTGTGCCCATCAATCTGTGATTACAAGCATGCTTAAGTACCGTGAAAATTGTGGCTAAAATGTGCTGACTGAATTTAGAGAGAAACAATAACTGGTACATAGCAAGTGCTTAGTTGAAGATGTCTGACTGAATGAAGGGGACACACAGAAGGGATTTAGGGTTTCCTGTGCCATTTGTATTTTTTCTGTTTAAGGAAATTCTCTCTGAATGCAGTTGGATCCTGAAGATTCTTTCATCCAAATATCCTTTGTCATTTCAATCTCTTGTTATTATTATTTTGAATGTTTATATCTCTTGAGGATAAAATTTACATTTTTGTAATACTTTGAAGCTTCTAATACTTGTTTAAAAAACTTATCAGAATGATTGAACAGCTTTGTGGCTAACCACTAGGTAAATGCATACCAGAATACATGTTTCAACAGCAATTTCCTGCCCTTTCAACAGGTCCTAGATAAATTTAGAGATTGAATTTTAAAGATTGATTCTTTTTTTTCTAAATAAAAAATTTATTTCCTGTTTCTAGATGTTTTAAAATTCAGTTATTTTGGCTAACCCCAAATCAACATTGAACTCGTACTTGTATTTCTCCTGTGATTTTTGACTAGCCAAACCATACGTGAGTTGGAGATGTCGATTCGGGCACCTCACCTTGCCACTTGTTAGGTGGGCATGATGATGTTAAATGGAGGCTTTACTTTCAGCCTTTGCTCACTGACCTGCCCTATGCCTATAATGGCACAGTTAAAGGTCTTGCATATGTAATCTTCAGAGTCAGTATTAAGAAGAGAAAACTGGGGAGTGCAAGGGTAGTTCAGTGGTAGGTAGAATTCTTGCTTGCCATGCGGGAGACCTGGGTTTGATTCCTGGTCCATGCTTTTCCCAAAAACAAAGAAGCAAAACAAACAAGCAAACAGACTAACAAAAAAATCAACAAATGGTGCTGTAATAATGGGATACTCACATGGAAAAATAATGAAATGTGACCCCGCCATATAGCATATCCCCCACCCCCCCAAAAAAGAACTGTTTTAAAAGCAGGTCAAAGGATAAAAGAAGAATCCATGATCAGACTGCCACCATGGTAGTTGAGCTTTAAACTTAAAATGTGTTCCCCTCCTGGAAAGATTAATTCATTTTCTCCTAATCTGGTTTTGTCTTGGCACTATCAATTTAGCATATGCCAAAGAGAAGTGAAGTCACTGTTGTAGATGTGTTGCGATGTTTATTTCCCAGAGGAGTGTGCATGAAAGATCTTTTTGAGTTCATTATAGAGGAACTTTTGAGTTCACATATATAAATAATGTCTTAAGGTAACTGAGGCTTCTGCCATGACATCATTCGTTTTTATCACAGTTATCCGGTGAAATATATGGCTACCATATATACAAATGCATTTAAGACCTCCTGAAACAAAGGAGACAGCCAAGCGTTCATCAAATTTTAGGGGTCAGCTCTTCAATTCTTTAGCAAATTCAGCACAGGGAAGAAAAGGAATCGAGACAATACCTTGTAATTTCTTGTATCAAGATTTGACTGTATTTCAGGGAACTATGCTTTTCATCTCTCATTTTTCAAAAATTTTTTTTTCTTTTTAAACTCACAGTACTTAATTAAAATCGTATTGTTTCTGTAGGATTATTCTTATGTTACAGATGTTAGTGTCAGAAGTCAAAATTGTGCTGCTTTTGTCCTCAGGTTCTTGTAGTTCAGACTTTCTTGGTTTGAATATGCCTAGGAATTTAGTCTCAGAGCTTTTAGGGTCTGTGAGATCTCATTTACTATTATTATTATTATTATTATTATTTCTTACTTTTTTTAATATTAAAGTAAGGCTGTGTCCCTACTTTGCCCACCCCCTCTCCTACCTCCCATGTTGCCTCCTTTACATTTTTTCCTACATTTGGCGATAGGCTGTTGTGGATACCCGTCTTTCATTTGCTATGGATAGGATTTTGCAAGGTTGCAGAGTAAGACCTGTCAGCTGACACTTGCTCACATGAGAGCCATTAAGAGGGTGGCGTGGCCAATGTCAGAACAACCTTGCAGCTGAAGACAAGTCACTGCATTTTCCCAGTGCCACATGAATAGTCTTGTGACCAATTAATTGACGACTACATAATCTGCAGCTAGGGAGCACAGAGGGCGTGAGTCAGTCCAAGCTGCTCAACCTGTTGAGTGTTTTGTCTTTTGCTAGCTGGAGTACATGCCTAGGAACAAAAGTAGGAAGTGGGATTTGGACTGGTCTGTGTTCATAATGGGGTTGCTGAAAGCATGTTTTATAACTTGATGGATGCATCTGACTTCCTAAATTGTTGGAGGACTTAATTTACGTAACAAATGAATGTTCCTTCTTTTTTTTTTTTTAACTTTTGAAAGAGGAAATTAGATTGCTGCCAAGTGGCTGGTTTCACCTACTGTATAGGGAGTGAAATGATCGTTTGGAACTGCTGGTTATTCGGAATATCTCCCAAATAACAAAGGACTTTCAGAAATTGTGACCACGTCCATGTTGATGGCCAGGATAAGCCGGAAGAACGTTAAACCACTCAGGAGATGTGTGGCGGCTCAGGAAAGACCACAAACCGGCCAGGGGGCTGGCAGGACTCAGCCAGAGATGTGAGTGATGCTGTTTCTGGTGCTGGGAGGATTTACAAGACTCATTTTTGCAAAAAGCTTCGAAAACATGCTGGGGTAGGAAGGGACACTGATCTGATCACTCCCTGGAACACCGTAACAGGTTTGAAACTTTAGTCATACTCTGAAGTCTCAGAGAAATTTCATTGATTGTGTGCCAACCAGATGAAATTGTATTGATCTAAAAGTTGTTTTTCAAGAGTAGGAGAAATGGGTCATTGGTGGGTGTGTAGACCCACTCAGGTGTGCATGTCCTTTCGTTTTTTTTTTTGTGATTGGTTGTTGTGATTTTACTCCCCATCTGCTTTCTTGTTAACTTTTTATTACCTTTCCTGCTTATACAAATGGTTCCACCTTGTCCTTTGTTGAAGCTTGAATAATACTATACACAGTGATCACAGGGGAAAACAATTGCAATCCTTAAGTATTAAGACAATTAATAGATAGGACATGGGATTGGGACTGTCCATTCATTGAATAGCTGGTGGATTTTTGTGCTTTTCCGGTTGGAGACAGGGTGGTGAGGGAGAGCCAGATCTTTCTTCTCTGGAAATCCTTTTCTGGAAAATTGTTTTCATGAGAACAGTGCTATTGTGATCAATCATCAAATCAGTTTTAATAAAAAATCTTGTCTTAAAAAAATTACATTTTACTTACTGTGTTCTTTTAGTGTGACTCTTTCATCCACTCTGGAAGAATTCATTAATTTTATTAGTAGAAGATTTTTTTAAGTGAAATACCATTTGTAAAGAATTTTGTTGCATATCAATAAAAAGGAAAAATCCTTTGAGAATTGCATCTCATTCCAAAGCTTTATGTAGACAGCTAAGTATAGAGAGCCAAGGGTTAAACTCTGATTCTAATCAATGTAAAAGTAAGTTCACTTAAAAATTTTTTCCCCTTCTTAAAATTAACATGCTCTCCTCTTGTTCCATAAACTCTTTTTTTCCCCTCCACATGGGCAGGCACGAGGAAGTGAACCCGGGTCTCCAGCATGGCAGGCTAGAACTCTACCTGCTGAGCCATCATGGCCTGCCCTCCATTAACTTTTTATTCCACAAATATGTTAAAAATAATCTGGGTATAGTTTCTGTCATCTAAAAATCTTTGTCTTTATTTAAAAGAAAATTATATGTAGCCAGTATAAGAGCCCAGTAGATTGGAGGGGCAGCGATAAGTGTGGAAGTTGAGTCACATGCTCTCCACTCAATTAAAGAGATCTATTTGTAGAGGAAGAGGTAGTGAATGTGATACATTAGAAAAATATAGTTAAGCATTCAGATAAGAATTGGACTTTTATAATACCTGTTTTTATCTGTTTCTTATCGAGAAAGAGCAGCTGAATGACAGTAAAGAGGAATGGGTCGGCACTCAGTGTATCTTGATCCTGCTCCAGGATCTTGATGCCCAGTCTGTTGCCTGTGAGCCTTTTTAATCCTGAATTGAGATCCCTGGGTTTTCTGGGCCTCACCCTCAACTATGTAGTTAGCTAAGATTATTTTTTAAATCTCCTCTGCTTCTGCAGTTTTAACGCTTTCTCTATTTCCTATTTTTGTTATTCTATAGAATTCTAGATCCCCAGATAGTTACTGTTGAGGGGTTTGGGGATCCTCATAAGGAAAGAGTATGCAAGGCCACACCAATTTTTGTTTTTTTAACTTCTAAGCTTTTTGGTATGAGTTGCTAATGCTTATTTTCAGTGAGCTTGCTATTTTTTGGTAATATTTTAATCACTTTTTTTTTAAACAACGCTTTAAACTTAAAACATTTTCATATCCTTATCTGCTTTCCTAATTTTAACTTCTTTTAAATTTACTTCTCAAATACTCAGATGTTTTTAGAATTTTGTACAGTGAAGACATATACTTGCCAGATAATTGGAATTCAGTGCCGGGAGGATGGTCCATTTATCTTGATAGACCTCATCTGCTTTTTCTTCTCCTTCCTACAGTCTTGAAAGTATTCATTATATACAGTGTTGTGTGCAGTGTCCATAACTTTCTTTAGAATTTGGGCCAATCTTGAGGGTGGAAGTCAATTATTGGCAGGAGCTTACCCTGTAAGAATCTGGCTCCAAAGTGCTCATGAGTGCTCTGTCTGTCCAAGTCACACGGCAGTCGTTATGACTTTCAGCTCCCTCTTTGCTCTTAGTTATCTTGTCAGTTACTTTACATGGTCTTCTTAGTGGCACACACTGATGAGTAGCTTTTTCTCCTTAGGATTTTCCAGTTATTCAAAAGGTAAGGAGAAAGATTTCGGATAACCACCAGAAGCCACAGGATAAAACAGACACAGTTCAGTGCAGGAACATTTTACTCTTCCCATTATGGTTTGTGTGGCCTGAGACATTTCAGGATAGAAGTTGGACTTCATATCTTTACCTCCATTCCCCTTAACCACTATAATGACAGATACTGGGGATCAATTTATGGCACAAAATTCCAGAATCCAGAACTTAAGAGTTTAATGAGGCATCTTAAATGGTTTGTCAATGAAAAAGTTCTTGCTAAAATTCAATTCAAATCTAGTAACTATTTAAATATGATACTGGATATATGGTGTAGTCTTCAAATAATTGTTCTCTATTTTCTTTTTTAAAATATCGACTATAGGAAAGCTACTGACAACTTTTAACTTTCCAAACTTGCACAGCAAATCAGTTAACTATAGTTCATAGGGCTGTTTATAGGAGGAATCTGGGTATATTTGCCAAGCTTATCTGTGAATCATTGTTTCTCTGATGGCAAGAGAAAACTTGGCATAACTTTGTCTTTAAAGTATACCTTGCATATACTATAGAGGAACTGAAAGTACTTCAGAGTCAATTGTGCATAACAGTTTCATATCTTGAAATTTGAATTCAGAAGTGATTCTCTGTACTGTTTTAGAATCACCAGGATCAAAGGAGCTGAAAAATTAATGAATATAGAGATCTGACTAATCCACATTTTAGATAAACTAATTCTGTTTCAAAAAAAAAAATCCTTAGATGGGTTGGGGTAGATATTTAACAAGAAAATAAGTACAGAAACCAGAGATAAGCTGGCCATGATCTTAATACCAGTCTTTATTTATAGTAATTAGGATTACTGACTAGGAAATACAAAAATAATCACAGATCTAGAGTGGTATGCTAAGGCAACAGACCAAAGAATTCTGAAGATTCAGTAAAAGGCTATTAAAAGAAAGTCTAATACAGGTTGGTAGGTGGGGGCAGTTAGTTTCATTGTGTTCTTCATTTAGAAACAGTGTGGAAATGCTTCTACTTTGACAGGACTTAGAAAATGCAGCTGTTGAACAGTTTGAATGAAGTGAGTAGAGGAAAAAGCAAACCCTAGTCAGCTGATGGTCTTGTGCTTTTCGTGACAAACTTCACCAGGAGGTTGTAAATTGCTGGGTATGATTCTTTCAAATGCTTTGGGCAATGCTGTCACAAGTTCTTCTCCCTTTCCTGCATTCTTTCCCCATTCACTGATTTTATGTGCCATGAAGAATTTACTTTGACTAATTGAAGAGTATATTTCCAATAGTTGATGGTTGGAATTTTGTGATAAGTCAAAAATTATTGAGTGAATGAAGAGAGGAATACAGTGATAATTTAGTGTTTGTGCAAACTCATGTCTGATCTAGGTTTACAGGGGATTTGCAGTGAGTATGAACTCACTTCATAGAAGCTGACATAAACTTTTGTCTGGGTCTTATTTGAATAATTTTTGGTGGTTGACCATGACAAATCACTTGTTATTGGTCACCATAACTAATTGTGTCCAGAATGACAGTATTATGGACAGAAGAGAAAGTTACTCCAAGTCTGGGTTCTCCATGTTGGTCACTGTGCAGTTTTGAAGCCTTTTCTCCTTAAGTTCCTGCTAATTTGTATGCTGAACTGGAATACTTGCTGAACTGGTCAATGAATCCTGGTTCTCCTGTATAAGGACTCCTTTTGTGAGTCAGACTCTGGCTTAACCTTATCCTTTTATTATTATAGTAACAAAAGTTGAATAACTGCTCAACAATGATATAACAAGCCCTGGTGGGAGTGGTGAGAGCTATAACTTGTGACCCAAGGTTATAATTTGGGCTTGCAATCAAAATTCACCAAAGGGAATCCATACTCAGCCCAAGGGCTGGAGTGCCAAGATTCCTGGTCCTCCCCTTCCTTTTATGGAATTCCAAGTTTATATGAACTGTTTAGGTATCAAGTGTACCTACATCCATTAACTGTTGTTATCTTTAAGGGTTTAATTCTTCCAATTAAATAATTACAGTTTAGAAAGGTTAAACCACAACTATTTTCAAGTCTTTGCAGAACAGATATAAATTAAAATTTTGTCTTCTTTTCTCATTATGCCATATCCTTTCATGCCTCACCCTACCCAAAGGTAGGGGGTGATAGTAATAAAGCTAAGCTATTTTTCAACTTTTAAAAAAACAATTCAACTCTACCATGCAAGAATCTAGACTATGGCAGGATCTGTGATCTTGGGATCTTCTCTATCTGACCTCGTGACTGAGGAATATTTTTTGCCTCAATCTAATGTGTCTTTGGGAATTGTCACTTCATCTGTCTTCTAAAAAAATAAAGGTAGGGGACTGGGTCATTGGTTCCCAGATATGTGACGGGCTCTAAAAATGTAAATGTCTGAGCCTCAATTCATATCCACTGACACAAATTCTTGCAGATGCAGCCTGTAAGCCTATGTCAAACAAACAAAAAGCTTCTTGGGTAATTTAGATGATGAGTGTATTAGTCTGTAAGCTGCCAGAATGCAATATACCAGAACTGGAACAACCTTCAAAAAAGGGGAATTTAGTAAGTTATAAGTTCTAAGCCTATAAAAATGTCCAAACTAAGGCATCCAGGGAGAGACACATTAATTCTAGAAAGGCAGATGGACCTGGAACATCTCTGTCAGCTGGGAAGTCACTGACATCTGTGGCTGGCATCTGCTTGCCCCTTATTCCTGGGCTCCATTGCTTTCAGCCTCTGTTCCTGTGGGGGTTCCTCATGTTGCTTCTCCAGGTCTGACTTTCATCTCTTGGCTTCCCTTGGCTTTCTCCAGGTTATGGCTTGCTTGACATGGGACATGGCATTGTCTGCTGGACTCCAAGCATCTCTAAATATCAGTGTCTCTATTCTCCAAGTTTCAGCATCTGTGTGAACTCTGCTCTCTCCAAAATGTTTCCTCTTTTAATAGACTCCAGTAAATTAATCAAGACCCACCTGTAATGGGTGGAGTCACATCTCCATCTAATCAAAAGGTCACACACATTGGGCATGCCACATCTCCGTGGAGATAATCTAATCAAAAGATTCCACCTACAATATTGAATCATGATTAAAAGAAATGTGCCCCTACAAGGTTGAATCAGGAATAAAACATGGCTTTTTGGGGGGTACATAATACTTTCAAACTGTCACAATGAGCCAAGTCTGGAAACTACTAGATAGATGGTATCTGAGGTCCCTTCTAGCTCCAGCATTCTGATTATCTGTCAGTGTCAGATGAGACCCAGAGAGGTTAGAGAAATGTTAAGATTTAGCCTTGGGTAATCAAGGGAAGCCAAAACTATTTCACTGGCATTCTTGTTCCATGTGAGGAAGCCAGCCATGTAGGTATTTGAGGAAATATGAAGCAAGCAGAGATTTCTTAAAGCAGATGCATGCCTGGTGGGCATCCTAAAAAGAAAAATGTTGTCTGAAGGCAAAGGTGATTTGGATTCAGAAAGTGAATTGTCCTTCATGAGACACATGTCCTGCATGGGAAAAAGGTAGAGATATATTGGCAGCAGATACGAGGCCAGCAGCTGCACACTGTAACGAGAGAGGGAGGTGGCGGTTACCTGCCGCTCATCTCTCATCCCCTTTGGCCCTTGTAATAACAAAAATTCCTGTCATTAGAGCCGAGTTTTGTGTATTTACACATTGTTCTCCCAAGGTATTAACTGAGAGCTTAGGGTACACTACTTTTATGAGGACTCTTTCCTCTGTTAGGATGAACGAGACCACATGAGAAGATTGGATGCACTCTGTAGTCATGTATGTAACTCTCCTTTCCTACTGGGTGGGCAGTGCGGAAGAAGGGCAGATGGCCTGTGATTTCACTAAACAGGGACAGAGACTTTTGATGGCTAAACCTAAAACTTTAAATAGTATGTCCTTGGTTGTCAAGTTCACTACGAATCAGCCCTCTAACATGCTATCACAGACTAAAATGATTCTCAGAGAATAATCATTGTCAGAAACCTTAAAGCTAGATCTTATTCTGAAAGTGCTTAAAATTAAAAAATTCCTGTAACAATTTAAATATATTTTTCTAATTTTAACAGGTGTAATTTTCAGAGCTGGTCAAAGCACCCTGACGGGGTTCATGTTAGGGTAGCTGCTTTCCCCTTTTCTTTCTAAATGCTTCTCTGTTTCTTTCCTTTACATTGTTACTAAACTTACTTTTAATATTTTTCTTAAATATTTTTCTAATTATCAAAATGATATAATATTATTATAAAACATTTGAAAAATGCAGTCAACTTTAAAAATGAGTACGTAAATCACCCATAATACTGTCACATAAATTTAACTGCTGTTAACACTTTTGTTTCCTTCCAGTCCTGGTACATGGGTGTGAGTTGTGTTGTATTAACTGGAATCATACTGTATGTCAGACTTTATAATCTGGTTTTTTTTAGTCATTTTAATATCATGACCATTTTCTCATGTCATTAAAATATTTTTAGAACAGTTTTTAATGACTATATAATACCTTAATTGATTGGATTAAAAATTAAGGTATATGCTGTTAAGAGATAATTAAGTTGATTCCAGGTTTTGACTGTTACAGTGCAAAGAATGACCATATATTTGTTCAAATTTCTGTCTCCTTAGGAAGGAATTTTCCTTGATGGAAATTTTCCTTGTAGGACATTTGAAGGAGACCATTAAATAGTGCCCATTTCCCTTCTCAGCAGAGTTTGGCAATTGAGAGATAAACAGTAGTTAGGCAGCTGGAAACCAGACTATCTCTACCTGTGTAGGCGGGTAAATGCCAAAGAATAAAAAAAAAAAATTGTACCAATCAGAATTCATCCTTCCTTCTCTGGGGAGGAGCAAGTGAGGGGTGAAAAGCATTCAGGAGTGTTAAACTAATTGTGGATGTCCCTTTACCACTCAGTGCTCCTCTTGCCTCAAAAGAACTTGCGCTTTTTCCCTTCAGATTTTCCTTACACCTTTTGAAAGTTGTATGGATTAGAAACATGGTAATTAAGAAGCTTGCTTATCCAAGTATAAAGAATATCCAGGGATGTGCCGGCCACAGTGGCTCAGCAGGCCGAGTTCTCACCTGTCATGCCGGAGACCTGGGTTCGATTCCCGGTGCCTGCCCATGTTTAAAAAAAAAAAAAAGAATATCCAGGAGGGTTAAGAGATGCCATGTAGTAAAGTAGATTGATTCATTAAGATTGCTTTCCTCTTAGTACCACGCTGAGATCATCGATTCTAAATTATACTGTGCATACTTAGCAGGTAATTTGGGATTATAGTGTGGTAGAGTTAGATTATAAAATGGTGAGACCTTTAGGGATAATTTTAGCCCCAATCTATCATTTTGTAGAAGAGGAAACATTGAACTAAGAGGTGAAAGAATGTGACTAGGATTAGACTATCAGTCCTGTGGCCTGTGTCCAGGAATTCTGACATCCAATGCAGTGCTCTGGGTGTTTTGTTGATGTTGTGGTTGCCCAAGGGCACTGGGGTGTGGCGAGTGGTGCCACGAATGCCACCCCAAACTTCACCTGTTTCATGAATTTTACCTGACAAGATCTTGAACTCAGGAAAGAACGACATTCTTTGATTTCCTGTTCTGTACTTCATAGTTCCCTGTTGACAGCATCCAAACCTCAGGCTGTATTGTGACTCATGCTATAATATTTGTCCCTGCCGTGTGAATGCATTATATAGTGGGTTATGTGGTTTTGCTTGTGATCCTTGTAACCAATTATAGCATTGTTTCAATTGGGGGATGGGTAGGGGAACAAGCTCAGAGCTACAAACCACCTACTTACACATAAACTTTTGGCTGTCACCTTTGCTAGGTATTCGTTACGCTTAAGAAAATGTGGGGGATCTTTTACCCTTCCCCAAGACATGGTAATCATCACATTAGCTAACAATCCCTAATCCCTCAATCCCAAATTACTAAAATCTCTGGAAGGATATTTTGAAACTGACCTGAACAGATGTGAGGTTATTTATGGTCTCTATCTAATCCACTTAGCATAAATATTCTTACCTTGGGTTGATGAAATACTAATTTGTTTGATGTAGGGGTTAGATCACGGAGGGAGTGTTGTGTGATATGTGGTACAAGCATCTTTCTAAAATCTGAAACATTCAAAATTCTGAAACCTCTGACCCCAAGGATCTCAGATGAGGGATTGCGTATCTGAATTGATCTTTGAAATTCACAGTAGAGTTTTACAAGTACTTTCATACTTATTATTTGTTTGTCCTGACAACCTTGCAAAATACGTAAGGCAAATACAGTTTGGGAAAGCTGAGGGGTTTCCAAAAATCATCTGGATCAAAAGTGGCAGAGCTAGAATTAGAATCTTTGTTTACCCTAGTGAATGCTAATCCATGTCCTAAGCTTCGTGTCCTCTATGACTGACTTATCCCATATGCCATTGTGTGGACTTGACCGCTTCATGCTTTAGGCTCCCGATACAGCATATAGACAGTTATCTCTATGCCGTATCAATATAATTATTTGTTTATTTGTAGGCCTTCTTGTATCAGATTGTAAGCATTTTGAGCTAGGAATTGGATCTAGTTAATTCTGTCCCTAATATCTTTCACAGTGCCTGGGTGTGCCAACGTGCACCCAAAAGTATGTGGAAGGAATGATGCGGGATTGTGTTTTTTTGACATATATTACAGTGCTCTTTCCATTTCACCACACTGCTGATTATAGGAATTTGTTCTTTCATTCCACACATTCCTTTTACAAAAGGAGTAAAGGATTTGCATATCACCTACTTTCTCAGGCACAGAAAAAGTTGCAGCCAACATCCAATATAAATCTCTTTTGGTGAGATAACAGTAGGATACATTAAATTGGGGTAGTTTTTAAATTGTATCTTTAGGTTAGCATTACGTTGTAAAGCTTCTATTCAGAGAACTGGAATACTTAAGCACTTTTTACTATTCTCTTGATCACAGGACAGTAATTCAGCAGAGAATTTTTATGCAGTTCCTCTGAAATTAAACTGGGCAATTTGTGCAGCTAAGGCTGTATAAATACAAAATAAGGGAAGAAAGAAAAATCAGCTAATTTGCAAAATATCAAAAGTCAACTGATAGCCACCTTCCTGAGAGTAGTAACCTACCAAGAATAAAGTAGTAACAAATTCATTACTGTCATCTCTTTACATAATTTTTCTCTCTTGAAGTAAATAGCTTGATACTGGATGGGAAATAGTGTACATTAAGTGCTGACAGGGTGAACTCTGATTGCCATCTCAAGCATAATTTTCCCTTTTCCTCCACTCCCAGTTTTATTTTCTGATAATAGCCATTTGAGCTGCCTTTCTCCACCTTTTGAGAGGTTTCTGTTTGTATTTAGAAACTTGTTTTTTGAGGAAGAAGAGGAGCTGTGGGAGTTGGCAGAAAAAAAGAGCATAGAATGGGAAGAATAGGAATTAAAAGTGGTTGGGAAAATATCATCGTAAGTATAGTAAACTTCATAGGAGCAGGGGCTATTTATTATTTGTTTACTGCTTGATCACCAGTTCCTGAAAGAATGCTTGGTACACAGTAGGCATGCAGTACTTTTTAAATGCCAGTTTTTGACCACTCTTGTTGGTATTATTTTGTTTTTGCTTTACTTTTTCTTGCACTATTTCAAGTTCTCTGTCATTTACATTCTCGGATCAGAAGACTGCTCTTCACTTAATCGTGTGAACTTGAATTCATGTTCACTCTTCATGTGAACTTAATTTTGACTATATATGGTTGCTTCCTTGTGTGAGAGCCAGACAGAGAATGTTTCCAAGCATTCTTCTTTCATAGATCATTCCTCAACATGAGTATACTCACGCCCACTACTAGCCTGAATCCTTTAAAAGGTTCCAGTGGAGAATCCAACACCAACGCTAGAATTGGTCGTGGAGGACATAGCAGATCTCCTTGCAAGAATTGTATGACTGCAGCGCTTTTCCTTACTAGCTATGACCCTTGGATGTTCTTTTTTTTTTTTTTTTTTTAATTTGCATATGGGCAGGAGGCACCAGGGATCGAACTCCAGACCTCCAGCACGGCAGGTCAGAGCTCTGCCTGCTGAGCCACGGCAGCCGCCCACCTTGGATGTTCTTAATGCGTCAGCACACCCCTACGTTTGCCATAAGAAAGATCTTCTCAAACCACTTTTTTTTTTTCTCCCCAAAGTACAGGTCAGAACCTGTCATTACCTTTCTCAAAAACTTGGAATAGTGTATCTCTGCTTGTGTAACAATATACATTCCTTAGCATAGCATTCAGTGTTCCCACTTACAGTACTAAACTAAACTGTCCTTCCAGTTTCATTTCCTTTATAATTCCTCTGTAGTAGATAACCACGTGAGACTGGACATTGTACCATTTGCCTGTTTTTGTTTGTGCTGTGCCCCTGCATGGAATGATTCTCTCCCCTGTTTATCACATGTGCAATCTTTGCTTCCTTTGTGGCTTTTTTGTTCAAATATTGCATCAAATAGGAATTTTTCCTGTTTCCTCCCTTGCTGTTGTGTTCTGACTTGTTTTCATATAGTTACCTATATGATTGTCTCTTCCTCTAGATTTTAAGTTCCTTAGGGATGTTTCTTACTCATCTTATTGTATCCCCCTGAGTACTTTATATAAAGTAAGTTTTCAATAAGTCCTGACTAAATACATCAAACAAGAGGCCTAGTTTTTTCATAAAATTTGAATTACATCAAATTTAAAATTGTGGGATGATGGGATAGCAGAAATATTATGTATAAACTAGATTTGTTAAACTTAACTCCATTCATTTTAATTAGAAGAGTTGTACATGTTCCTATTAAATTAAAATAGAAGGACATGAAATAGGAAGGAAATTTCACTGTCCAATTTCCATCTCCGGCTCCTTCTACAATCCCCTATTCCGATTCTCTAGAGGTAATTATTCATAGTTTCTTTGCATAGTGTTCCAGGGCTTTTTAACATGCATATTGCAAACTGAAAATCAGCCATTTGATGAACTTTTGATTTCATGGTTATATATATATTTAAAGATATATAAAATATATCTTTTATATATTTATACAATAAACAATATTTCACATGATTTAAAGTACAGAAAATGGACTATCTTTAAAATTCAGACTTTGGTCACTTGCTTTCTGCTCTTGATGAGCACTTCCAGGGTTAGTTCTAATGTTAGTCCTAACGCAGGCAAGTCTTAGCCTCATAGAATTTAAAACTGCATTAGATCTATAGAAGCCATTTTATTTAAATTTTGTAGTAAAAAAAAAGTAGACCAATCTCATTTTTTTGTTACTCGAGACATGCAGTTATGATCATAAAGTAGACCAATAATATCCTGCCCCTGATGTCAAGGACAGTGTCCTTTCTTTGCATTTAATGAAAGCAAAGAAAAAAAAATGAAGTAGTTCTGATTAAAAGAATTTTCTCTGAAATAGATATTTTAAGACAACAACACAAAGATTATTTTTCGTCTGGTTCAGACAGAGTTGCTCTCTATAAAGTGCCTGGAGCTCTGGTTGGTGCTCACAGAGGCCCCACAGTCACTGCTGGTTGGATGTATAAGTGAATATGAACATGAAGAGAGTATATGTGGTATGTGATTACTAACAGTCAAGCCTGATTATCAGGGATGGTAGGGAAAGGAGCTGGAGGATTTCCATAGATTGTCTTCTTTTATCTATCCTGGGCCCTAGGACTGCCTCTCAGGGAGACTTTCCCATGGCTGTAAAACTAGTGGGAAGCAGAGCTGAGAGTTGACCCTAGGCCTGCCACATTATGACTCATTTAATCTCTTTATCCTGCCTCTGTGTTCTTTACCAAATTAATCAACAGTAATTTCTTCTAGTAATATTTAGTAGTGGTAAATGTCGAGATTATAATTAGGTATTATACCAAAGACCATATTTATATGGAAGAAGAATAGGGATTTCCTCATATTTTGTAAAATACGTTTTAGGGCATTTGGTTAAAAAAAAATTTTTTGGACAATTTAGCATACATGCTTCTTCTCTTTCCTTATCTTTTATGTCCATTTATTTACATTGAAATATGTGAAATATTTAATAAGTCCTTGTGTTTAGCTCTTCTAGAGAGCCTGTTCTCAGTTTGGTAATGAATCAATGTGACCCTCCCCTCCCCACTCCAAAATAAGACTAGAACAAATTGCTTTGTAAATTATAATATTACTGTTCTAGTTTGCAAGCTGCCGGAATATGATATACCAGAAACAGAACGTCTTTTAAAAGGGGGAATTTATTAAGTTGCAAGTTTACAGTTCTAAGGCCTTGAAAATATTCAAATTAAAGCAAAATGTCCAATCGAAGGCATCCAGGGAAAGATACCTTGGTTCAAGAAGGCCAGTGACATTCAGGGTTTCTCTCTCAGCTGGAAAGGCACACAGTGAGCTCTGCTAGCTTTCTCTTCAACAACTTCCCCAGGACTCTGTTCATTCTGTTGGCTCTTGTGGTTCTAAAGCTTTTTCCAAAATGGGCTTTTTTCAAAATAGGGTTGCTTACTGGGCTCTTAAAGGGCTCCAGTAAGCAACGCCGACTAGAATGGGTAGAGACACATCTCCATGAAACTACCTAATCAAAAGTTACCACCTACAATTGTGTGGGTCACATCTCCATAGAAACAATAAAAAATTATATTACCTAGCAGTATTGAATGAGGATTAAAGGACATGGCTTTTCTGGGGTACACAACAGATTCAAACCCGTACAACTGCTTTCACAAAAGATATTTGTAGGAGCAAAATAGATTGAGCAACAACAACAAAAAACAATTACCGTTTTTAATTTTTCACTTTTAATGACATTAACTTGTATACTTTAAAAAATACACAATTTCAGAGTTTTTAAATTTTTTTAACGTTTTTTATTGTGAAATATAACATATATACAAAGAAAGGTAAGAGAAAGCAATACTTTTTAAAGTATACTTCAACAAGTGGTTACAGAACAGATTTCAGAGTTTGTTATGGCTTACCATTCCACTATTTCAGATTTTTTCCTTTTAGCTGTTGCAAAACACTGGAGGCTAGAAGGAATATTAGTATAGTGATTCAATAGTCATACTTGTTTGTTAAATCCTATTCTCTCTATCATACCTTCTTCTCCTTTGATCCTTCTCCCTGTCTATTGAGATCTCTAGGCAATGCCCATTCCCACCTTTTCATGTTGAAAAACGGTGTCAACACTAAAGCATAAGGGGATGTAATCAATAGATAATCTTGGAGAGGCTCGTTCCTGTGTGTTTCAGGATTTATCTGGCCTAAGAACCCTCTGGAAACTATAGGTTCTAGAAAAGGAAACCTAGTACAAGAAAGTTCATTATAGAGTCTCAGTTCTAGCCCTAGGTGTTGTTAAGAGTAGAGTGCCAAAATGGCAGCTTAGTGGGGTGTGGGATTTAGTTCGTCCTCCAGAACAGCTAATAAATAGCCAGGAACAGTACAGAACAACTGCTGGGGCCACGTCAGTGACCGGACACACAGCATAACCCATTATGGGCCAGCTGGACCAGCTGCGATACCACCCAGAACTGTGAGTCCCCCAAGGCACAGCAGCTGGTGCCCCTCCCCCACAGGCTGCTTCCCAGAGGGGAAACGAAAGAGACTTTACCAGCAGCAGGGGCTGAACACAACCAAATTCCAGTTGTGGAATTAATTCATAAATTCTGACTACTAAAAATAGGCCCCCAGCTCAGCTGAACGTTGAGTAAAAATGGAGATCACTGGGTTTTGCCCTGGTGCAGAGAGGGCAGGGCTGATGGAAAAAGAAAGAAAAAAAAAAACAAACAGATTTCTTTGGATTTGAAAAGGTCTGGGCCCTGAAGGGAAGAAAGGGGTACATAGGACCTGGAGATACACAGAGCAACATACCAGTCTAAGCTCTTGATTGGCAAACCCAAGAAATAGGGTTCCTGCTCTGAAAAGGATTTATTTCTTTCTTTTTGGTGGCTGGTTTCTATGGCTTGACTGTTCTTTGGATACAGCTACAAGGTTTCTCAGGCTGCACTGCCCCAGGCATAGGCAGAATTAATCTTGTTTGAGTGTTTGTCTCAAACCTGTGTCTTCCCCAGGAGATGGGTGGGGCCCAGCTCAGTTGGAATCCCTCCCTCAAGGAGTTCAGACCCCAGGGTCTGGAAAAGTGAAGTGATTAAAACCAGACTACAATTTCTCCCCTGTCTCCGCTATGCCCCCAGCAGGGAGAGTCTGCTGGAGTTAAAGATACTGCATCCCCCACCTTATGCTGGTGGGACCTGCAGGCAGACAAGTACCAGATACTAGGCAGGATAGGGAAAATGGAGAGCCCAGAGCATCATAGGAAGCTTCCCCAGTTCTCACCTGCAGGGAAAACTGACGCATGTGACTCTTTCCTCCTGACAGGAGGCCAATTAGTTTGGTCTGGGAAAATCTGACTGGGGTCTATAATACCTAAGTAGACCCTCTTAAAGGGGGTGGGGGGGGGTAGGCACCATACAGGCAGGGCAAGAAACAAGAAAACAAGAACTGAAAAATTCTGATCTGTTAAACAAAACCTAAGCTAGAGGTCGAGAATAAGCTGAACTGAATGTCAAAGAACAGATAGACAACAAACTTATCCAGCAAAAAAATCCTGGGTAAAAACAGTGAAAACAATCTCCAGAATAAACTAATTGAAGTAATTAAATGCCTAGACACCAGCAAAAAAATAACGAATCATACTAGGAAAATTGAAGATATGGCCCAGTCAAAGGAACAAACCAACAATTCAAATGAGATACAGGAGTTGAAACAATTAATTCAGAATGTTCAGACAGACATGGAAAACCTCATCAAAAATCAAATCAGTGAATTCAGGGAGGATATAAAGAAGGCAAGGAATGAACAAAAAGAAGAAATTGAAAGTCTGAAAAAACAAATCACAGAACTTACGGGAATGAAAGGCACAGTAGAAGAGATGAAAAAAACAGTAGAAACCTACAGCATCAGATTTCAAGGGGCAGAAGATAGGATTAGTGAACTGGAGGGCGACATATCTGAAATCCGATAAGCAAAAGAAAAATATAGGGAAAAGAATGGAAAAATATGAGCAGGAACTCAGGGAATTGAATGACAACATGAAGCGCACAAATATACATGTTGTGAGTGTCCCAGAAGGCGAAGAGAACAGAAAAGGAGGAGAAAAACTAAAGGAGGAAATTATCACTGAAAATTTTCCAACTCTTATGAAAGACTTAAAATTACAGACCCAAAAGTACAGCATAGATCCAAATAGATGTACTCTAAGACACTTGCTAATCAGAATGTCAGATGTCAAGGAGAAAGAGAGAATCTTGAAAGCAGCAAGAGAAAAGCAATCCATCACACACAAGGAAAGCCCAATAAGAGTATGCATAGATTTCTCAGCAAAACTATGGAGGCGAGAAGACAGTGGGATGATATATTTAAATTACTAAAAGAATTTTTAGTAATTGAGAAAAAACTGCCAACCAAGAATTCTATATCCAGTAAAATTGTCCTTCAAAAATGAGAAACTAAAACATTTTCAGGCAAAAAGTCACTGAGAGAATTTGTGACTGAGAGACTGGCTCTGCAAGAAATACTAAAGGAGAGCAGTAGAGACAGATGCGAAAAGACAGGAGAGAGAGGTGTGGAGAAGAGTACAGAAATGAAGACTATCAGTAAAGGTAAAAAGAAGGAAAATTAGATATGACATATAAAACCCAAAAGGCAAAATGGTAGAAGAAAGTACTGCCTGTATAGTAATAACAATAAATGTCAATGGTTTAAACTCCCCAAACAAAAGACATAGACTGGCAAAATGGATTAAAAAACAGGACCCATCTACATGCTGTCTACAGGAAATGCATCTTAGACCCAAGGATAAACATAGGTTGAAAGTGAAAGGTTAGGAAAAGATATTTCATGCAAATAACAATCAGAAAAGAGCAGGAGTAGCTATACTAATATCCAACAAATTAGACTGCAAATGTGTAACAGTTAAAAGAGGCAAAGAAGGATACTATGTACTAATAAAAGAACAATTCAATAAGAAGACATAGTAATCATAAATATTTATGCACCGAGCCAGAATGCTCCAAAATACATGAGGCAAACACTGAAAAGAGAAATGGACACATTTGCCATAATAATTCAAGACTTCAATTCCCCACTCACATCAATGAATAGAACATCTAGACAGAGGATCAATAAAGGAACAGAGAATTTGAATAATACAGCAAATGAGCTAGACTTAACAGACATTTATAGAACATTTCATCCCACAACAGCAGGATATACCTTTTTCTCAAGTGCACATGGATTATTCTCAAGGATAGACCAGATGCTGGGTCACAAAGCAAGTCTCTATAAACTTAAAATGATTGAAATCATACAAAACACTTTCTCAGATCATAAAGGAATGAAGTTGGAAATCAATAATAGGCAGAGTGCCAGAAAATTCACAAATATATGGAGGCCCAACAACGTACTCTTAAACAACCAGTGGGTCAAGGAAGAAATTATAAGAGAAATCAGTAAATATCTCGAGGCAAATGAAAAAACACGACATACCAAAATTTATGAGATGTAGCAAAGGCAATTTAAGGCAATAAATTTCCCTAAGAGGGAAATTTATTGCCTTAAATGCCTATATCAAAAAGCAAGAAAGAGCAAAAATTGAGGAATTAACTGTCCACTTGGAAGAACTAGAGAAAGAATAGCAAACTAACCCCAAAGCAAGCAAAAAGAAAGAAATAATGAAGATTAGAGCTGAAATAAATGAAATTGAGCACATGGAAGCAGTCAAGAAAATTAACAAAACCAGGAGTTGGTTCTAGGAGAAAATCAATAAGATTGATGGACCCTTAGTGAGGTTGACAAAAAGAAGAAGAAAGGATGCAAATAAATAAAATCAGAAATGGAAGAGGAGACATAACTGCTGACCCCACAGAAATGAAGGTAATAATGAGAAGATACTATGAACAACTTTATGTTAAACTTGACAATGTAGATGAAATGGATGACTTCCTAGAAAGGCGTGAACAAACAACATTGACTCAAGATGAAATAGATGACCTCAACAAACCAATCACAAGTAAAGAAATTGAATCAGTCATTTACAAGCTCCCCAAAAAGAAAAGTCCAGAATCAGATGGCTTCAGATGTGAATTCCACGAAACATTCAAGAAACAATTAGTACCAATCCTGCTCAAACTCTTCAAAAAAACCGAAGAGAAGGGAATGCTACCTAACTCATTCTACTAAGCCAACATCAGCCTCATACCAAAGCCAGACAGAGATATTACAAAAAAAAATGAAAACTACAGACCAGTCTCTCTTATGAACATAGATGCAAAAATGCTCAACAAAATTCTTGCACATCGAATCCAATAGCACATTGAAAGAATTATACACCATGACCAAGTAGGAGTCATCCCAGGTATGCAAGGATGGTTCACCATAAGAAAATCAATTAATGTAATACACCAAATCAACAAATCAAAGCAGAAAACCACATGATCATCCCAATTGATGGAGAAAAGGCATTTGACAAAATTCAACATCCTTTCCTGTTCAGAACACTTCAAAGGATAGTAATAGAAGGAAACTTCCTCAACATGATAAAGGGAATGCATGAAAAACCCACAGCTAACATCATCCTCAATGGAGAAAAACTGAAAACTTTCCCCCTAAGATTAAGAACAAGCCAGGGATGTCCACTATCACCATTGTTAGTCATCATTGTTTTGGAAGTTCTAGCCAGAGCAATTAGACAAGAAAAAGAAATACACAAGGCATCAGAATTGGAAAGGAAGAAGTAAAACTCTCACTGTTTGCAGATGATATGATACTATATGTTGAAAACCCAGAAAAATCCACAGCAAAACTACTAGAGCTAATAAATGAGTACAGCAACATGGCAGGTTACAAGATCAGCACTCAAAAATCCGTAGTGTTTCTATACACTAGTAATGAACATTCTGAGGGGGAAATCATGAAAAAATTCCATTTACAATTGCAACCAAGATAATGAAATATTTAGGAATAAATTTAACTACAGAGACAAAAGACCTATAGAAAGAAAACTGCAGGAAGTTGTTAAAAGAAATCACAGAAGACCTAAATAAGTGGAAGGGCATACTGTGTTTATGGATTGAAAGACTAAATATAGTTAAGATGTCAATTTTACCTAAATTGATTTACATATTTAATGCAATACCAATTAAAATCCCCAAAACTTACTTTTCAGGAAGAAAAAGCAATAACCAAATTTATCTGGAAGGGCAGGGTGCCCTGAATAGCTAAAAGTATCCTGAGAAAGAAAAATGAAGTTGGAGGTCTCATGCTACCTATTTTAAGGTGTATTATGAAGCTACCATGTTCAAAACAGCATGGTACTGGCATAAAGATAGATCTACTGACCAATGGAATTGAACAGTGTTCAGATATAGACCCTCTCATCTATGGACAATTGATCTTTGATAAGGCAGCCAAGCCAACTCACCTGGGACAGAACAGTCTGTTCAATAAATGGTGCCTAGAGAACTGGATATATATATGCAAAAGAATGAAAGAGGATCCATATCTAACACCCTATACAAAAATTAACTCAAAAGTGGATCAAAGACCTAAACATTAGATGGAAGACCATAAAACTGTTAGAAGAAAATGTAGGGAAATATCTTGTAAATCTTATAATAGTAAGTGGTTTCCTAGACCTTATACCCAAAGCACGAGCATTGAAGAAAGAAAGAAATGGGAACTCCTAAAAATTAAACACTTTTGTACATCAGAGAACTTTGTCAAGAAAGTAAAAAGACAGCCTACACAATGGGAGACAATATTTGGAAACGATTTATCAGATAAAGGTCTTGTATCCAGAATATATAAAGAGATTGTTCAACACAACAAAGACAGACAACCCAGTTACAAAATGGGCAAAAGACTCTAACAGACACTTCTCAGAAGAGGAAATACAAATGGCCAAAAGTCACATGAAAAGATGCTCAACTTCCCTGGCTATTAGGGAAATAAAATCAAAACCATAATGAGATATGATCTCACACCCACCAGAATAGCCATTATCAATAAAACAGAAAACGACAAGTGCTGGAGAGGATGTGCAGAAAGAAGCACACTTATCCACTGTTGGTGGGAATGTCAAATGGTACAATCACTGTGGAAGGCAGTTTGGCAGTTCTTCAGGAAGCTAAGTATAGATTTGCCATATGACCCGACAATACCATTGCTAGGTATCTACTCAGAGGACATGAGGGCAAAGACACAAACGGACATTTGCACACCAATGTTTATAGAAGCATTATTTACAATTGGCAAAGATGGAAACAACCAGAATGTCCATCAACAGACGTGTGGCTAAACAAGCTGTGGTATATACGTGTGTATGTGTGTGTGTGTGTGTGTGTGTGTGTGTGTGTGTGTATACATA
>PVIY010003949.1:0-22108 GCA_004026745.1 Myrmecophaga tridactyla | reverse complement strand
GTCTCACTGATATGAACTAACATTAATGAATGAACTTGGATAATTTTCAGTTACAAACAGAGGTCATCAGGAGATAGAAATAGGGTAGATATTGGGTAATTGGAACTGAAGGGATACAGATTTTACAACGGAACTGATTGTAAAAATTCAGAAATGGATAACAATACAAACTCGCTGTAATACAATAATGTTAGAACACTGAATGAAGTTGAATATGAGAATGATAGAGGAAGGAGCCCTGGGGGCACAAATGAAATCAGAAGAAAAGATAGACGATAAAGACTGAAATGGTATAATCTAGGACTGCCTAGAGTGTATAATGATGGTGACTAAATGTACAAATTTAAAAATGTTTTGCATGAGGAAGAACAAAGGAATGTCAATAATGCAGGTTGTTGAAAATTTAAAGACTAAAGCAAAAAAAAATTTAGTGGTACAAAATTTATATTGTGACTAGTGCATTTCCTAATATAACTTATGTGGATACTTAACTGAACACCATAAGTACCATGGAACCTTAAGTAGGGCATGAGATTTTGTAGGTTTGTGCAGAGTGATGCCCTGATAAATCCTAGAAGGATTTGAACAGTGAATAAAAAAGTATTCGCAAAGTCCCTTTGGGGGAATGGTGAGAAAGAGGGAAAATTCAACTTCCCCAAGTGGTGAAGTCTTTATATTCTCACAAGCAGTGGGGACAACCAAAGCGATAGGTTGAGCCCTCAATCTGGGGGTTTGTTCATATGAAATTTAACCTTGCAAAAGATGGGCTAAGCCTACTCAAAATTAGGCCTAAGAGTCACCCCCAAGAGAACCTCTTTTGTTCCTCAGATGTATGAAACTTAACCCCACAAAGGATAGGTCAAGCCTACTTAAAATTAAGCCTAAGAGTCACCCCCCAAGAGAACCTCTTTTGTTGCTTAGATGTGGCCTCTGTCTTCAACCAATACAACAAGCAAACTCACTGCCCTCTCCCTGTCTATGTGGGACATGATTCCCAGGGGGTTGGACCTTCCTGGCAGTATGGGACAGAAATCCTAGAATGAGCTGAGACTCAGCATCAAGGGATTGAGAAAACCTTCTTGACCAAAAGGGGGAAGAGTGAAATGAAACAGAGTGTCAATGGCTGAGAGATTCCAAACAGAGTGAGAGGTTATCCTGGAGGTTATTCTTATGCATTAAATAGATATCACCTTGTTAGTCAAGATGTAATGAAGAGGCTGGAGGGAACTGCCTGAAAATGTAGAACTGCGTTCCAGTAGCCATGTTTCTTGAAGATGATTGTATAATGATATAGCTTTGACAATGTGACTGTGTGATTGTGAAAACCTTGTGTCTGATGCTCCTTTTATCTACCTTATCAATAGACGAGTAAAACATACAGAATAAAAACAAATAATAGGGGGAACAAATGTTAAAATAAGTTTAGTAGATTGAAGTGCTAGTGATCAATGAAAGGGAGGGGTAGGTGGTATGGTATGTATGAATGTTCTTCTGTTGTCTTTTTATTTCTTTTTCTGAATTGATGCAAATATTCTAAGGAATGATTATGATGGTGAATATGCAACTATGTGATGATATTGTGAATTACTGGTTATATATGTCAAACGGAATGGTCATATGTTAAGAAAGTTTGCATTTGTTATATATATTTTTTTAATTTCAAAAATTAATAAAAGTTAATAGGAGTGATGTTGATTAGGGTTTAACAAACAATTGCAATGACCACTATCTTACTGAATCTTGTATAAGAGTAACTCCAGAATAGCTTGACTCTATTTGATCTCTCAGGCACTGATGCCTTGTTTTATTATGCTTCTTTCCCCCTTTTCTGCAAGAAGGCATTGTTGATACCAGAGTACCAGGGCAAGGCTCATCCCTGGAGTCATGCCCCATGTTGGTAGGGAGATTTTCACCCCCAAATGCCATGTCCCATGTAGGAGGTTGCGTTGTGATTTTCCTTGCAGAGTTGGATTGAGAGAGAGAAAGAGAGGCCACATCAGTGCAACAAAAGAGGTTTATATCTTAGGCCTTGATATAGCTAGTTTTAGCTTCTCCGGTATAGAAGAAGGGCAAACTTCAAAATCAAGAGCTTGGCTGTTTTCTTAGGAGTTCCAGTGGTTGAGAGGGTACCTGGGATTTCCCAGATAGAAAAGTTTAATAGTTCCATTTTTTTTCCTTCGAACCCTGAAAGGACCCTACCAATAATTTTTCATTATCAACCCACCATAGTCTGAGATGTCTCCTGGTATTGTATTAAGCTATACAGAGTTATGATGCCTCGTTCCCATCTGTACTCCAGGAGTTTGGGTTCTTTAAATGAGTTATACAGACAAGATGATTTAGATTTTGTGTTAAAGAAAATTTAGGTTCTAGACATAAGAAATCTCTCTGCCTTTGGTCTCATACAGTAGGTAAAGGTCTGTAGTACATACACTATCATTATGTTACCCTGTGTTCTGATTTACCTTAGTCCCAGCCATACTGACTTCATTTTTATCTGTAATTGAGGCCTGATCTATTTTTCAGTTGCTTTAACTGTTACTGTATATATTGTATGTATATAACACATTTGTTTAGCCACTCATCTGTTGATGGTCACTTGGATTGTTTCCATCTTTTGGCAATTATAAATAGTGCTGCTATTGACATCAGTGTGCAGATATCTGTTCGTGTCTCAGTTTTTCTGGGTATATGCTGAGTATTGGTAATGCTGGGTCATAGGGCAACTCAATATTTAGTTTTGTAAGGAATCGCCAAAATGTTTCCCACCACATCTGTGGTGAATAAGTGTTCTAGTTTCTCCACATCCTCTCTAATACTTGCAGTTTTCTGTTTAATAGCAGCCATTTTTACAGGTTTGAGGTGTTGTGTCATTGTAGTCTTGTTCTTTGTTTCCCTTATAGCTAATGAGAATGAGCATCTCTTCATGTGCTTTTTAGCCATTTGTATTTGCTCTTGAAAAGTGTCTATTCATATCCTCTACCCATTTTATAATTGGATTTTTGTCTTTTGTTGTTCAGCTGTGTAATTTCTTTATATACACAGATATCAAGCCTTTATCTGATGTGGTTTCCAAATATTTTCTCCCATTGTGTTGGCTGCCTATTCACCTTTTTGACATAGTCCTTTGAAGCTCTTGATCTTAAAGAGTTCCCATTTATCTATTTTTCTTTCACTGTTTGTGTTTTAGATGTAAAGTGTAAGAAGTTATCTCCCATTACTAAATCTTGAAGATGTTTCCCTGCATTTTCTTCTGGAAGTCTTATGGTAATGGATCTTTCACCTAGGTCTTTAATCCATTTTGAATTAATTTTTTATGGGGTATAAGGTAGGAGTCCTCTTTCATTCTTCTGGCTATTGATGTTCAGTTTTCTCATGTCTATTTACTGAAAAATATCTGTCCCAGTTCAGTTGATTTGGGGGCCTTATCAAAGATCAATTGCCCATTGATTTGTTGGTTTATCTCCACATTCTCTATTTTTATTCCATTGGTTGATTCTTCTTTGTTCCAGTGCCATGGTGTTTTGACCACTGTGGCTTTATAGTGAGCTTTCAAGTCAGGAAGTGTTAGTCCTCCCATTTCACTGTACCTTTTGAGGATATCTTTAGCTATTCAGGGTCTCTTTCCCTTCCAAATAAATTTGATAACTAGCTTTTTCAAAACTTTAAGGTAGGTTGTTGTGATTTTGATTGATATTGCATTGACTCTATAGATTAATTTGGGTGGAATTGACATCTTAATGACTTTCAACCTTACTTTCCTTGTGCATGAAATGTCTTTCCATCTATTTAGGTCATTTAAACATTTTCTTTTAGCAATGTTTTGCAATTTTCTGCGTAGAAATCCTTGACAACCCTGGTTAGGCTTGTTCTTAGATACCTGATTCTTTTGGTTGCTGTCTTAAATGGAATTTTTTCCTTAATTGTCTGCTCAGATAAGGCATTACTCATGTATAGAAATATTACTGATTTTTCTACATTAGTGTTGTATTTTACTGCTCACCGCACCTGATGGGATGGCTACCCATGGCGCTGAGCTGGATGGCTGCTGTCAGTGCCCCAGAGCTGTTTGTGGTGGGCAGCCAGGTACACCTCTGGGCTCGCTGTAGGTGCCACTGGCTGTGAGGCTGCTCAGAGAGGTTTCCCCAACCAATAGCTGGGGCAGCCTGGAACGGAGGGTTGGTCAGTTTCCTCAGATCCACACTTTCCCACATGTTGCCATCCACCCCCAGTGGGCATCACAGCTGACCACACCCACCCTGCATTCCCCTTCCCGACCACCTGCCTCTCTCTTCCCCAAGAAGCACTGAAGACCCTCAATCACTCATACCCTCATCCACCTCCTGGGACTGCAGTCCTGGTCATTCTCTCTCCATCTCCTATCTTCCATGGAGCAGGAGTGAATTCAATCCACCGCACTCTGCCATCTTCTCAGAAGTCTCCATCCAACATGTTTTTTAATGACCCTGTGTAATATGAACATTTAGTGGTTAGAATACTATCTCAGGACTTTTTTTGGTTGCCGGTATCAGAAAACAAAATCAACTTGGTTTAAGGAAGAAAAGGAATTACTTAGCTTAAAGGTATGGGTTCATATAACTGTAGAATCCAGGGATAGTGCTTACTCAGGAACACCTGGCTGGCAGTGCTGATAAGAATTTGTCTTAATTCCATTGCTCATTTTTGTTTCGCTCCATGTTGACTGTATTTCTCAGACAGGCTCTCAACTGTAATCTATATAGCAGCTTTGCGAGGTTAGCATTAATTATCTCATTGTACTGATGAAGAAATGGAAGCTCCAAGTTTGCATTTGAATCCAGATGCATCTGATTTCACCTTAAACTGTCTCTTAGTTTTGCAGTTTGCTTTTGTCTGTCTTTCTATATACCTACTTAATTACCTACTTACTTACCTACCATTTATCTGTCAAAACTCATTCACTGTCACAGTAAATGGCCCCTCCTTTGTCCAAGTCACTGTCTCATCCATCATTGAATTATCTCAGTTTTGTCCCAGTGTTTGTCCCTTTTTCTCCACCTCTGTTGCTGTCACTCTAGTTTTCTTTGTGTTGGGTCTGAAGTATGATAATAAATTCCATTTGGCTTTCCAGCTGCCTGTCTTAATTTGTCCCATCCCCATTTTCCTTAGAGCAGCTGGGTTGAATTTTTTTTTTTTTTTCCAATGTATATCTAATCTAATCAGCCCTCTGCTTTCCTTGGGTTCTTATTGCACCTAGGCTGGGCCTGCCTTCCCAGCCCACCTCCCAGTTTTCCTTCTCTGACTTTTTTTTTTTACTTTTGCTTTCTCAAATACATCTAACTCTCTCTTGCTCCTACCCTTTACCACGCTACTCCTTCATTTTCACATTTTTGTTTTTCCTCTTAACTCTTACTCTTTTCAGATCTGTGCTCAAGTGTCACTTTCACAAGTCCTCAGGGTGTTCCCTGCCCATTCCCCCATCCCTTCAATCTGGAAATCTGAGGCTCTTCACACATCATTTTCCTTGATGACACTTATGTGGTTTTGTACAGTTATTGGCCCAGTAATCCCCAGTAGATGATGCACTCCATGAGTGCAAGAACCAAGTCAGTGTGGTTCATTGACTGCTGAATCCTTAGCATCTACACAGTACCTGAAACACAGTAGGTACTCATATGTGTGTTGAATGGATTAATGATTAATAATTAAATATGCCCCAAACAGTGCATTTTAAGTTCCTTTATTCCAGTGTCATATATTACTTAAGAACAAGATCATGTTTTCTCCAGAGCAGTTTTATCCCATAGCTTTTGGTTTGCTTAGGAAAAAAACATGTTTCTTATATTGCTAAAGGTTATTGTTAGCAATTCAGATGTAGTACACAGTGCACTTGGGTTTTAAAAACTCGTTCAGAACCAGCTATACTAGTGGAAAGAGAGTAAGTTTCAGGACATGTAATTCCACTCAGTTTGACCTAAGCATGGGTGAGTGAATAGGTAAGAAGGAGAACGGAGAAGGCTCTACTGACTTGCTCCAGTTGGTTTCCTGTCCAGTCACACAGACGCTTGAATACTCCCATGGCTCAGGTTTGCCATCCCAAGAACCACGTGTCCAAATTTAGCCCTCTCTGCATTGTTCTTGAGATTTCTGGCTGTTCTGCATCCAAGCTAGCTTTGGAAGGAGGAACTTTCTCTTCAAAGATTTATTATTTAAAGCACTCTTCCAACCTTTGTCATGTAAATTGACCATACTTGTATGGCCCATTAGGTTTCACAAACAAGGCTGTCTGGTCCAGGCTCAGGAGCTGCCCCAGGTCTCAGGATCACATGGCACACTTGTCTTTTGACATGCACACACACTTTGCTGTGAAGCTTATTGTCACTGATCATCCCAGGTATTGCGGCTACCATAACTTCTTTGTCCTTTTTAATTCACAGTTGGTCATGTTCAGAAATTGACCTGAATGAGATTCGTCTGATAGTTTACCAGGACTGTGAAAGGAGAGGCAGACAAGTCTTGTTTGATTCTAAAGCTGTTCACAAGATTGAAGACGTAGCAACACAGGTATGAGATACTGATTTGTGTTTATCTTTTTTGTTTGTCTTTTTAACCTGTGTGATCAATAATTTATCAATCCATAATCTTCTCTTTGGGCTGTACTGTATAGTGCTATTATTAATGGTTCAGAAGAAACATAAGCGGAGGCTCCTGCCTCCCAGGCATTTGTATCCTCATTAATAAATGCAGCAGAAACAGTTAGCAAGTTATTTGTAACAGGAGCTAAGCAGTATACTATAAATATTACTAGAGGTTAATTTGCTGGTGAATTGCAATCCAGTAAGATTTTGATGTCAGGTGTGTGCCAGGTAATGGGAAATCTGAGAACTCTAAAATTCATAAAGTGTTAGCCTGAAGGGAAAGTAATAGATCATTCTGTCTAGCGTTTCCCATAGATTATAGGAGGTATTATATAGCCCTGGATTAAACAAAGTTATATAGCTTACTTCGCTATAGGGCTTCAATTTGTTGACATGCATTGTTATCTCTAAAAGGGAGTATTTCTCAAACCTATCTGACAAAGGAAGCTCTTATTTATTTATTTTTGTTATGGAAAGGTGGGGGTGGGGTGGGGGGTGAATGTTGGAGGGTCTGGGGGCAGGGTAGAGTGAAGACAGAGCAGCTGGTTGATTCCTGAGAGTTAGAACTGGAAAGGTGAACAGTCCAAGGTAAGCAGCAGAGTCAGGTCTGCCCTGAGTCTTCTGAATTGTCACCTTTAGACCTTACACTCTCTTTTCAGTATTTATTTGGATCTCTACAAATTAAATAAATCCATCTGTACTCATTGTTTTCATATTCAGTGACTCGCCATTTATACTGACCAAATTCTGGCAGTTTGTAGAACTGTATAGTTAAGTAAATGAATAGTTTATATCGTGATCTTTGTTTCATCAGCACCAAGGGACTCTTTTCCTGCCTTTGATAAGGATCATTCCTTCAGGAAGGAAGTGTGTGGTTAAAAGCAGTTTAGCTGGGCGGATCCCACACCACTTTAATGTGGAACTCTGCCAGGGAGCTTAATCATTACTGTGGTTGTTGGGCTTGTTAGGTAGGTAGAAGGAGGAGGGGCTGATAAACCTCTCAGGTGATTCACTGCAGCTTTAATAATAGATTCGTACCAGAGGTTTAGGGGAGCCAGCACTTGGGTTTCCCCTTCATTCCCCATGTTGTTGTTTTTTGTTTCCTTGAAGGCTTTGGAGGATGCTCTAGCTGAAAACCCACACCCCCAGGTTCCTAACCACAGTGACAGGTGGAAGGAAAAAAATTCACGCCAGAACTGACACCTTCAGTGTGTATAGGAGCAATGATGGCACTGAACTGTGGAACATAAGTTATTTTTAGAAGTAGAAACACCTAATTTAATCAAAAGGCAGCTTAGATCGGGGGAGGTTTTCGACCTGCCCAAGGGGACAGGAAGAATCCAGTCACTGCCCTGTTCACTATATCAGGTTTCTTCACCAATTACAGGCTCCTCGGTATGTTGCAATCCAGCCAAAAGGGCTAGCAGTCTGGGGCAAGTGTGGACTCCATGAAACTTTAAACTTTCTGAAGGGCAGTGTTTCTGGCTTAAGTGGTATTAAGTAAGAGCTAGATCTGAAGAGGGTGTTGAGGGAGTGCAGGGTACTCAGAAATAACCAAGTGCAGCCATGAATGCCGTCATTGCTGGAGTGACTGTTGTGGACCAGCACAGCTATTTTGAGTTTTCCTTACATACTTTTCCCATTTTCGCCCCCCCACCCCCTTAGCAAGCACAATACATCATGAGTTTGTATCAAGCACATGTCTGCAGGCATTTGCATTAGACCACCAGTGTGACTGTCACATTGGAGATTAGATAAGCTACAGTTGCATTCATGTTTTTCCAAGCAAAAACTGCATAGAAGGAAAGCAAATAAGACTCAGAATAGAAATAGCTTACCATGGAGGGTGTAGGATGCTTCTGTAGGGAATAATAAATTTTGGTGGGGGAGGAAGGTAGAACCTTCTATTACCCCTAACCTTCTGTCACATGCTATGTAATTCACAGTAGCTCCTATTTTGGGGGTTGGCTTCATCCTTCATGAATTCAACCTTGTGACTTTTGTCCCTATTACCTCTAAAGAAATACTAGAGGAGGTGTGCTGTTAAAAACACAAGCCCAGTTTTTCCAAAGTAATAGTTTGGTTTTCTTAGTTCAATTTGCTTGGTAAAAATTAAAATTAAAATATGAAGTGATATTTTCCTTCTCATCAATTTCATATATTTTGCCTCTCCATACTACTGATAACCAAAATAAAGATTAGATCTCATTGATACAAATTGAAATGTAAATCACAGTTGAATTCTTTATGGAGAATAAAGTTTAATGCATACCTTCCACCTTTTGTCTAGTATCCTCCTTCAGCATGCCCTCCTCCCAAATATTAAAGACTCTCAGGAACCACATTTTTGTCATCATTAGATAGAAAGAAAGAAAAAATTCTGGTCTTTGATGCAACTTGGACACAACAGAATGTTTTAATGAATGAAATTCCCAGTGAAGGAATTGAACCTGATATACTTAGCAATAATTTACCATGCCTGTCTCACTCCAGAAAGCAGAGGATGTCCCTATTAAAATATCAGCCAAGTGCTGCCAGGGAAGCAGCAGTGTGAGCAGCAGCAGCAGCAGCCTCTCTTCCCACAGCTCTTCTGGGGGATCTTTACAACATGCTAAGGAGCAGCTTCCAAAGTACCAGGTAAAACTGTCCCTTTGCAGGTACATCCCATGGGGTTGAAGTCATTTACTATAATTTCTCCACAGGTAATAATAACCCTTGAGGATTCTACTCCAGGACTATTAGAATAAGTATTCATAAGTGTACTCAAATGTTTCACCTTAGTTCTGTTTTCGTGCTTTTATCTCTCAAAAGCTGTTAACTGAGCAGATAACGCAGCATGATACATACCAATTTAGGAAGAACTATTACAAATGAGATAAGCTATCTTGTTTTGTTGCCTTTGTTGTCAGAGCTAGCATAAGAAACATGTATTTTGCAGTTTTGTTGTAAGAACTCCTAAGGATTCTGGAAATGGATATATGCATTCTAAGATAATACAACTTGCCACTAGAAAGAAGAAAAACTTGAAAAGGAGAAGAAAGAAATGACAAAACCTAACTATGAGGAATAGAGGGCTGGTGGCTTTTTAATGCTAGGTATGTGTGTGTACATGTAAGGCAATAGAGGATAGGGATTTAGGGTTATGGAGAAATATTGGCTGACAAGATATAAGGAAAAATATTTCTTAAATATTGGATGGCAGAAAGTTATTAATTGATGGGTTTATCAACTTTTTTAGGGGGGTGGGTGGTGGTAAATCCATAGGATTTCATCTACTCTGTTGCTAGAAAAGCAAAGCCAGGGAAATTACCAATAGCCATAGGTCTATGGAGCTTTTAAATTTCATGGTCAGGATTTATGCCATACATTTGCTCTTATCACACAGTGCGCCTTTGTCTTAGAGCAGTTTGCCGTTAAAAAAATATAAAATGAAATTTTCACCTGGTTGCGAATCACAATTGGCACATGGACCTTTGTACTCTAAGAAGAAATAAGGTTATAAGGTGGAGGAGGTAGAGGAGAGTTATTAATAAAGAATGTGAAAGCCATTTGGTTTCCACCTGCATGAAGCATGAAGGGGTTGGTGTGAACTGTCAGCAAACAAAAAGAGGAGCCTAGCTGACCAAAGCTGATGGATTTATCTTTCTCTTTACGTCTCTGCAGGCATGTATAAGTTGGTGTGGGTGTGTAATTGTGTGTCAGTGCATACTTGTGTGTCCATGTGCATGTGTGTGTATTTGGAATTAAATAAAAAAGATGGGAAGAAAGCTTTAAGCATGTTTCTCCATAGGTGGAAGGTATTGTCCTCCAAGTATGCTAGCAGAGACTGACTGGTAGAGTGGGACACAGAGAGATGGTGGTTTTGTTTTGCTCAAGTTATGGCACACTTGTTTGGTTGATATCCATACCTGTCCTATTCATCAGTGTGTCACCAGCACTTAGCATAGGTGTTCATTAATGTTTTATATGTGAACAAATGTATTCGAATATAGAGTTCTAGAGTTCAAGGAGAGGTCTCGGCCTAGAGATAAGGATGTGGGAAGCATTCCTCTGTAAATAACGGTCAAAATCATAAAAATGGTTGAAACTGCAAAATGCAGGCAATGAGTAGGAATGCCCTCCAAGGACAACAGTGTTTAAGAGATGATCTGGGGAAAGAAGAGTTTCAAAAAAGAGAGTGATGAATGGTGTCAAATCCAGTGAAAGAATTTCAGTAAACCAACCTGAAACGTGTCCATTGGATTAGGCGGGTAGGAAGAGGTCATCCTGGGGCAATTTGAATATTTGGAGCATTAGATGCAAAGACAGGTTGCAGTAGATTAACAAACAGATGAGAGGAAAGAAAGAGGAGGCAGCACCACCTGCCCTTCTGGGTGACAAAAGGCATGAGAAAGACTGATCAATAGCTAGAAGAGTCAAATATCTTAAAAGTGTTTTTGTAAAACTTTAGCAATATCAGACCATCTGTTAACTTTTGGACCCTCACAGAAACTCTCCCTGCACCAATGGCGCATTTTTGATCAACCTTGTTGAATAATACTGAACCATATTTCTTCTCAGGATGTGTTCTTAGCATCAAGAGAGGAGTTGGCCCTGTTTCTTTCATAATTAAGGCTTTCTGTTTTGAATTTGTAAATGGGGATAATGATAATCTTTGTTTCTCATAACAAGGCTAGAAATGAACTCTGATAAAGCTCTTGAATCCTGGATGATGATATTGTGTATAAAGAAGTCATGAGCATTAGTAATAATTTGGAAAAACATAGGCAGTCACCATTAGAGATTGTAAAATGACCCGTATCTGTTTTGAAAATAGTTGTAATTGTCCTCTAAAGTGGAAACAAGAGATTGATAAACATTATTTTCCATTGCATCTCATGTCGTGTTGTGCTATGTGCTAATTTTGATTTTGATTTGCTTCTTTTATGCACGATAGTATACAAGACCAGCTTCTGATGTAAACATGCTAGGGGAAATGATGTTTGGCTCAGTGGCAATGAGTTACAAAGGCTCCACCTTAAAGATACACTATATACGGTGAGTGTGGGCTTCTTTTTCTACTAGTTATGAGAAGTGGAGTGGTGGTGTTGACTCCTAAATTAAAAAACACATCCTCCCTCCCCCTCTGTTTTTTCTTCCAGTTCTCCTCCACAACTGATGATTAGTAAAGTCTTCTCTGCTAGAATGGGCAGCTTTTGTGGGAGTACAAATAAGTAAGTGTGGGATTCTTACCTACCCCACCCTGCATGTTTTTAAGTGACTGTTTCTGGACAGAGTAATTCTTAGTGGGTCATAAAGCTTTTCAAAACGAGAAGCAGGATGGATCCAGCTTAACAAAGGGTTTTAAAAGTGGTTGTTTTCCTATAAGGGAGGGTAGAAAGACTGTTGACTTTATCAGGTGGCCTTAATGACAAATAGCTGTTTGTGTTTACTATCTTATTTTAGCCTCAAACAATTGCCTAGTATATTCCTGTTGCCAATCACCGTGTTTTCATTTCCTGGAAAATGAAAAATAAAGGTAGAAAAGCAGAGGGTACATTAATACATTTATGATATTTCCCGCTATTGTTTTATCTTTTTTAATTTTGAAAATTTTGCTATTATATCGTTACTTATTTCTGAAGGAGTAAAGTTCATAATGAGTTTTTCCAGGCTGATACGCACCCACATGGCAGGATGAGCGGTCCCTGTAACCTTTGTGATTGACAGGTGCTTGGACCATGCCATATTTTGATTTTTACTCCTGAGTTATAAAATATTGAGCTCATATTTAACTAAAAATTATTTTGGCTTCATTATGCCTTATTGTCCTTGAAGTCTTGATATTTTACTTGTTAATAAATACAATAAATTGTTAAATTCTCTTCTCTAACCTTTGCTTTATGGATAATTCTAATTTTTTAGAAGCTGTGAAATCAAACTCTTTTAGGGAGCATAATTTATTATCTCCTCTGAAATAAGAGTTCCTGAATAGTTCATATATGTTGATTAAGAGTTTAAATTAATTCCGTTAGCAGGAATTTTGTAAAACCCTCGAAATAAATAGCAACATCCTAGGTGTCAGTGACTAAGGAATAATGTAGAGTTTGGTGCCCCATTATATAGAACATAATTATTAGAATGCAGTTTAGTTTTATAGGTTGGGCTGCTTCCAAAGAACTTTTCTTTTCCTCTGAAACATTCCTCTAAAGTTTCCAGTCTAATTCTAATTCCCATTGGTAGATGTGAGATTTTACTCATTTATAAAGAAATATCTTGATTTTGACTCATCAGTTGTCTGTATTTGAAATCCTATTAAAAAACAGCTTTATCATAGATAGTAATTAATATTTTAAAATTTTACCTTATGTGTGAGTCTAAATCAAAAAATGTTTATTTGGTACAAAATTTATATTTTGACTAGTGCATTTCCTAATATAACTTATGTAGACAGCTTAATTGAACACCATAAGTACATGGACCCTTGAGTAGGACATGAGATTTTGTGAGTTTGTCCAGACTGATGCCCTGATAAATCCCAGAGTGATTTGAACAGTGAATAAAAAAGTATTTGCAAAGGTCCCCTTCGGGGAATGGTGAGAATTCAACTTCCCCAAGTTGAATTCTTGATATTCTCACAAGCAGTGTGGACAACCAAAGCTATAGGCTGAGCCCCCAGTCTTGGGATTTGTTCGTATGAAACTTAACCCCACAAAGGATAGGTCAAGCCTACTTAAAATTAAGCCTAAGAGGCACCCCCAAGAGAGCCTCTTTTGTTGCTCAGATGTGTCCTCTCTCTCCAGCCAACACAACAAGTAAACTCACCACCCTTCCCCTGTCTATGTGGGGCATGACTCCCAGGGGTGTGGACCTTCCTGGCAATGTGGGACAGAAATCCTAGAATGAGCTGGGACTCAGCATCAAGGGATTGAGAAAAACCCTAGAATGAGCTGAGAATTAACATCAAGGGATTGAGAAAACCTTCTCGACCAAAAGGGTGAAGAGTGAAATGAGACAGAGTGTCAATGGCTGAGAGATTTCAGAGTCGAGAGGTTATCCTGGAGGTTATTCTTACGGGTTAAGTAGCTATCACCTTGTTAGTCAAGATGTAATGGAGAGTCTGGAGGGAACTGCCTGAAAATGTAGAGCTGCATTCCAGTAGCCATGTTTCTTGAAGATGATTGTATAATGATATAGCTTTCACAATGTGACTGTGTGATTGTGAAAACTTTGTGTCTGATGCTCTTTTTATCTACCTTGTCAACAGATGAGTAGAACATATGGAATAAAAATAAATAATTGTGGGAACAAATGTTAAAATAAATTTAGTTTGAAATGCTAGTGATCAATGAAAGGGAGGGGTAAGGGGTATGGTATGTATAAAATTTTTTCTGTTTTCGTTTTATTTCTTTTTCTGAATAGATGCAAATATTCCAAGAAATGATCATGATGATGAATATAAAACTGTGTGATGATATTGTGAATTACTAATTATATATGTAGAACGGAATGATCAAAATAAGAATGTTTGCATTTGTTTGGTGTTTTTTTTTGGTATTTAAAAAAAAATTTTTAAATTATTAAAAAAACAGCTTTATCAGAGTCTGTTGACATTTTTCTCCTCTCTTCCTTCCTCCCTGTCTCTGACTTTAGCTTGCAAGACAGCTTTGAATACATCAACCAGGATCCTAATTTGGGAAAACTGAATGCAAATCAGAATAGTTTGGGTCCTTGTCGCACTGGGAATAACCTAGGTAAAATTAGATGCACAAATGGATTCTTTTTTTCTGAATATAGCTATTGTGGGTGTGTGCTTTGCTTTATTTGAGTTTTTTGTGTTGTTTTGTTTTGCATTATCTTTAATCTGTGTTTATTTTTTGTGTGTATTTTGTTTGCCCTCTTCTCTGTGTTTCTGTCTCTAGGTCTGCTGCAAGCGTGCAGCAGCAAACTGCTGCAGGGGGTAGCTGAAGGAGGACCTCTCCGGCTCACCCGGAGTGCTTCTTTCTTTGCAGGTTTGTGTGGAATGCTGAGTACAGTGTAAGCCACACACACATATTGATAAAAATCTTGTGCAGATTCTTAGAAAAAAATCCTGTTTGGTGCCTCTCTAGAAATCCAAGGGGCTCTTGTGAGAAGAGATACTAGTTTCCAACACAGCTAAGTTCATGGTGTTTTGAAAATTCTACCAATAAAACTCCATGGTGAATATCTTTGTTAATACCCCAGTGTAATCTGATTTTGATATGAAATGAGCCCTTAGTGTTTCTAAGAGGATTACATTTTCTGATTTTCCTGGATCTTTTCTGCTTCTATGAGCTGTTTCCCTTTGCAATGGTGCTTTTTGTCCATTTATTCACCTGCATCCTTACCTGCAGAGTTTCTTCAAAAGTCACTCTAATAAAAGCATGTAAAACCTCTGTTTTCTCTCTGTTCTCTTTCTCTCTCTAGCATTTAAATAGTGTAATACAGTTTCTAGTTTTTTGTTTGTTTGTTTGTTTTACACGGGCAGGCATCGGGAATCGAATCTGGGTCTCTGGCATGGCAGGTGAGAACTCTGCCTGCTGAGCCACCGTGGCCCAACCTCTAGTTTTTTTTAATAGTTAATATCATCCGGGTGTATCTGGATAGGTAAATGTTGAGATTTAACTGGACTTGCTAGCTGTGGCTATTGATATGTTTGTGTTAGTCTTGGCATGATTAACAAGTATGGGGAACCTCCGTTACTAACATTTTAAAGGTCGTGTTTATGGCAAATGGTATTTATTCTGTTCCTTATAGTCTGAAGTAAGCACACACCCTAGTTAACTGACATCTTAATGGAACTGACACCTCCCACCTACTTAGAGTGAGGATGACATGTTTATATACTCTTTTTAAAATTGTGAAAATAAACATGCTTTGAAGATAGCTGGCAAGTGTAATAATCAGGTAGAGCACTGGATTTATTGTGTATTTTAAAGCTTAAAAGGGCAACACCTTGTCGACTTTCTAGCTCGATAAGTATAGAGTTTAGATCAGTCTGAAGCATTCCTAGAAGACTATAGTACTTCCAGCACATGAGTTTTTCTAAGTAATGCTCTAAGAATACTGTGTATGGGTATGTATGGGAAAGAAGTGGAGGAGGAAATATTTGAAAATGAGTATGTGTTTTCTGTCTGCCAAGAGAGTGGGTTATAAACTGAGAAACATTTTTTAGATTTATGAAATGGTTTTCAAGTATTTCTTTTCCCTCAGTTGCCAGTAGCTACTACTGAAACTGATTATAAAGCATTTTGAAAATACAGGACTTTTTAAATACTGCTAATAAGAAAAATAGCTAAAAATACCTGCCTGAGAATGTTTGAATGTTTTTATTCATTGTATCAACTGCATGAATAGTTTATTATTCAATTTTTTTAGAGTTCTTAAGCATCACTCAAAAAAGTTTTTATGCTACAATAGTAATAAAGTTAAGAGCAGATGGTTACTTTGTTCTTTATTTTCTTCTTGCTCTCAACATTATTTTTTTAAGTATTTATTTTTGCTTTCTGCTTAATCTCCAAATAAATGTATGCCAATCATCAGAAGCAGTAGCCTACTGTGAAATGCAAAAATTACTTCAGGTGTTTTTAAAACTTCCTTATCATTGGAGAGATCAATAATCTGGTTTCCTTCTGCCTTTGTCTTAGCACACAGCACACCCGTTGACATGCCAAGCAGAGGACAGAATGAAGACAGGGACAGTGGCATTGCTCGATCAGGTATTTATACTTCCTTATATTGGTTCAGCTAATAGAATAAACTATTCCTAATAGTGTGGTAATTAGGAAAGTAGCAGAACAGGTAGGTGGTCCTCAAATCTACTGGATTTTTTCCCTCTATATTCTAAGATAGTCTCACATCTCTGAAGATCAGAATTTTGATGTACAGCATTGAGTGAGTGTGTAACATGAACTCGTTTTTTCTAATACCCAAACTCTTATGAGACTATTGTACATTAAGAAATTTCTTTCCAGAGGGGAATCTTCCTTGTGGTTCTGAAAGTTACTCACTGAGTGCTGAGTGTAGAAGGAGGAAGTTGTTTATCGAAGTAAATCTATCCATGCCAGCGGGAAAGACTACCAGCTTATGTGGCCATCCTTTTTTCTTTTTTCCTCTGTACTGGAGACAGGTGTCCTTTTATCCTTAGTTCTTACCCTAAGATTTTTTAATACTGCTTTTAAGGCCTCTTGATTTCTATCTTTGTACATGATTCAGCTTGTTAAAAGCAAAACTGAAATTTCAGCAATAGCTGAATTTGTTAGTGGATCTGTTCACATGATTTGTAGTTGAGATCTTAGGTAAACTCTGTGCTATATGATTCGGGTGGTGAACTAATGATCTGGAATTTGAGGATTTGGAGGTGCGTGTGGCTTTCTTTGCATGATGACTACACATCATTCAGGCATCCCCTGCCTTCCACTGAAGGCTTGGAGCACCCAGCTCGTTTCGCCTCTGATGTTACCTTCACCAGATAGGTCAGCAGACTGTGCTGGGAAGTGCTCATCCTCGATCCAGGCCTCAGGGTCCTTTCTTTCTGGCTTCTCCCTCATTTCTATTTCTAGCTCTTTCTTGCCTTCAGACAAGCTCAGAGGGGTTCTTGTGGTCTGCCTGTATGTACCACTCTGTACCACACTGCTCTCAGGTTATTAAATAAAACATGTGATTGGTCACGGAATCCCCTTGTTTGGTTTATATATGTCACATAATATGATACATTAGCATTTTACTTATGGTTAAATAACAACATTTGATTCAATTTGATGTTTATAATCTTTTCGGTAAAGTGGATTGGCAAACCTTTGGTCAGAAGTATAACTCCCATTGATTAGACCTGTATAATTTTAATTTATAACACATTTTTCTATGAACATAAAATCTGCGAAGGTAAAGGGCAATATATGAAATGCTAAGAGAACTGTTTTTGTTTCTATTTCTATTTAATGATACGCAGGATAATTTCCTCCTTCTTTGTGGAGCAGTGTCAGCATTCTCTGCTCCAGGAGCAGCTGAAATCTTTGATTTACATCAGTCACATGAAGGCTGTGTGTATTAAAGATCTTGGTGTACCAAGGCTCGGCGCCCTGCCTTTGAAGGCTCTCCTAGGCAGGACTGGAACCAGGGTAGTTTTGTCAGGTTTGCTTTCCAGGCAGGAGAGTGCAGATCTTGCATGAATAATATCCTGGGCAAAAGACAGCCTTGTTACCATGATCTTCTTGAGTCAAAAGTTGATTTCAGAAAAAATGTTGCTATCTCAGTGGTTGACAGAATTTAATGTATTTGGCTTTGTAGAGTGAGAGCTCCTTACCTCTTGGTGAAATGAAGAAAGATGAGTCACAGTCTACAGAGGCCCATTCTGAACATCGATTGGGCAAAGTTCCTGCTGTAACCTTAATTTATTTATGTCCTTTCTTGCTCCAGAAAAGATTTAAAGAGTTACTATGGGAGCTAAAACCAACTGAAGAAATATTATGAGGAACTTTCTGGGTAATTGATCTCTTTATAATGTAATTGATGCAAACAGTTTAAGTTGTACAAGCCAAAATCTCACATTTGGTAATTATTCAGAGTCTAAATTGTTAGTAGAACTAGTTTTCCTTCCCCTTTGGGAAGCAGGCAAGTAGAGGGGCCAAGTTCAAATTTAAGTGAAAAGTCTGGCACAGCCAGATCGGAATGTTTTCTCGGAGCCCTTAAGGGAGTTGGAACTGATCAGATGGGACACTATTGATGTACGTGTGAGTTATGAGAGTTAGAGAGGATTAACTTTTTTGGTAGTTTAGCTTATGCCAGGCAATGTTTACTTTGAGTCTCCAGGTTCTCTCTCTTTCTCTCTTTTTTTAAATTTATTTATTAATTACAAAATTAAGAAACCAAATAAAACATCAACTTACATAATCAGTAATTCACAATATCATCACTTAGTTGCATATTCATCATTTCTTAGAACATTTGCATCAATTCAGAAAAAGAAATAAAAAAGACAATAGAAAAAGAAATAAAACGAACACAGGAAAGAAAAAAAAGAGATTATACCTACCATACCCCTTACCCCTTGCTTTCATTGATCACTAGCATTTCAAACTAAATTTATTTTAGCATTTGTTCCCCCTATTATTTATTTTTATTCTATATGTTCTACTCTTTTGTTGACAAGGTAGATAAAAGGAGCATCAGACACAAGGTTTTCACAATCACACAGTCACATTGTGACAGCTGTATCATTATTCAGTCATCCTCAAGAAACATGGCTACTGGAACACAGCTCTACATTTTCAGGCAGTTCCCTCCAGCCTCTCCATTACATCTTGAATAACAAGATGATATCTACTTGATGCATAAGAATAACCTCCAGGATAACCTCTCGACTCTGTTTGGAATCTCTCAGCCATTGACACTTTGTCTCATTTCACTCTTCCCCCTTTTGGTCCAGAAGGTTTTCTCAATCCCTTGATGCTAAGCCTCAGCTCATTCTAGGGTTTTTCTCAATCCCTTGATGCTGAGTCTCAGCTCATTCCAAGATCTCTGTCCCACGTTGCCAGGAAGGTCCACACCCCTGGGAATCATGTCCCACATGGAGGTGGGGGGGACGGTGAGACTGTTCATTGTGTTGGCTGGAGAGAGGGGCCACATCTGAGCAACAAAAGAGGCTCTCTTGGGGGTGACTCTTAGGCCTAAATTTTAAGTAGACTTGACCTATCCTTTGTGGATAGGTCATATGAACAAAACCCAAGACTGGGGGCTCAGCCTATAGCTTTGATTGTCCACACTGCTTGTGAGAATATCGAGAATTCAACTCGGGGAAGTTGAATTTCTCCCCGTTCTCACCGTTCCCTGAAGGGGGCTTTGATTCGATCAAATCCACTCACTGATCGAATCACTCTGGGATTCATCGGGGCATCGCTCTCTCCTGGTTCTCTTGATGGGAGAAAGCGGGGAGAAATTATGAACTGTGCCCTTGAGTGGCATTTTTCTATCCTTGTTCCTCTGGTAGATTTGTCCCCATTCATATAACCTTCTTTTCATATCTGAGAGCTATTTTGAAATCGCTGAGTCCATGCAAAGTCATGTGTGAGCTTTGCACCTCTGATGGAACGTAGCACTCTGTTAAAGTCTTTTTTATGTAATTAATGCATAGTTATTGTTCTAGCTTGCTAGCTGCCAGGATGCACTATACCAGAAACAGAATGGCTTTTAAAAAGGGGAATTTAGTAAGTTGCTAGTTTACAGTTCTAAGGCCCAGGTAATGTCCCAATTAAAGCAGACCTATAGAAATGTCCAATCAAAGGCATCCAGAAAAAGATACCTTGGTTCAAGAAGACTGATGAAATTCAGGGTTTCTCTCTCAAGTGAGAAGGCACATGGCGAACTTGGTCAGGGCTTCTCGCTCATCTGGAAAGGCATGTGGTGAACACGCGTCATCTGCTAGCTTTCTTTCCTGGCTTCCTGTTTCATGAAGCTCCCTGTGAGCTGTTTTCCTTCTTCATCTCCAAAGGTCACTGGCTGGTAGATTCTGCTTCTCGTGGCTATGTCATTCTGCTCTGCTCTCTCTGAATCTCTGGCTTTCTCTAAAATGTTTCCTCTTTTATAGGATTCCAGTAAACTAATCTAGACCCACCCAAAAGGATGGAGACATGCCTCCAGCTAATCCAGTCTAACAGCCACTCTTGATTAAATCACATCTCCAAGGAGATGATCTAATTACAGTTCCAAACATACAGTACTGAATAAGGATTAGAAGAAATGGCTGCCTTTACAGAATGGGATTAGGATTAAACATGGCTTTTCTAGGGTACATACATCAAACCAGCGCAGTTATTCTCTGATTAAAATCTCTTCCCTTTAAGCCTACCTTAAATTGTGTAGAGATCAAGGTCCCAATTTTGAAGCAAAACAGGGGCTTGAATTAAATTAGCTGTAGCAGTTGTAGCTCTATTATTATTTTTTAATTTGGCAGATGCTCTTTAATTAGGATGTATTTCTTTTATTTTACTCATCTTTTAAACATTTTTATTGTGGTGACATATATGCACCATAAAATTTCCCGTGTTGACCACTTTGAGTTACACAGTTCAGTGCTATCAATTACATTTGTAATGCTGTGCTGCCATCACCATCATTCAGTACCAGAACCTTCTCATCACCCCAAACAGAAACTCTGCCCATTAAGGATTAATTCCCCATCTCCCAGTTACTTCCCCTGGCCCTGGTAATCTGTAATTTACTTTCTATCTCTATGAATTCGCATAATCTAGTTATTTCATAGAAATAAAATAATATAATATCCATTTGTGTCTGGCTTATTTCACTCAACATCATTTACTCAAAGTTCATCCATGTTTTAGTATGTATCAGAGCCTCATTCCTTTTTATCACTGAATAATATTCCAATGTGTGCATATACCATCTTTTGCTTATACATTTGTTGATGGACATTTGGTTTGCTTCCACTTTTGATGATTGTGAGTAATACTGCTGTGAATGTTGGTGTGAACCTATCTGTTCTCGTCCTGATTTCCAGATCTTTTAGGTATATACCTTGAAATGGGATTTCTGGTCATATGGTAATTCTGTACTTAACTTTCTGAGAAACTGCCAAAGTATCTTCCACAGCAGTTGTGCCATTTTATATTTTATAAGGTGAAGCAGCAGGTACTGATGTAGAAGATGCAGCAATTTATCCAGAAGGCCTAGCTAAGATAATGAAGACAGCTGCACTAAACAACAGATTTTCAAAGTAAATTAAACAAACAGGCTTCTATGGGAAGAAGATGCCATCTAGGACTTTTCTAGCTAGAGAAGAGAAGTCAGTGCCTGGCTTCAGAGCTTCAAAGGACAGGCTGACTCTCTCATTACAGGCTAATGCAGCTGGTAACTTGAAGTTGAAGCCATTGCTCACTGACCATTATGGAATCATAGGGCTCTTAGGAATTACGCTAAATCTACTCTGCCTCTGCTGTAAGTGGAAGAACAAAAACTAGATGGCAGCACATCTGTTTGCAACATGGATTACTGAATGATTTTAAGCCCACTGTTGAGACCTGCTGCTCAGAAGAAAAGATTCCATTCCAAATATTACTGCTTATTGACAGTACACCTGGTCACCCAAGAACTCTCATGGAGCTGTACGATGAGATTAATGTTGTTTCCATGCTTGCTAGCACAGCATCCATTATGCAGCCCATGGATCAAGGAGTCATTTTGACTTCCAGAATCAACTTAGTTGATAAAGCAGCAGAAGTGTTTGAGAGGATTGATCACAGTTTTGAAGGAAATTCGACTGTGGGTAAAATGGCTGTCAAATAACATCATGTGCTACAGAGAAATCTTTTGTGAATGTAGAATTAGTCCATTCAGCAAACTTCATAGTTGCCTTTTTTAAGAAATATTTTTTGTTGAGAAATCTTCACATATATACAGTCCATACAATCAGTGTATAGTATGCAATCAGTGTATAGTATACGATCAGTGTACAGTATGCGATCAGTGTATAGTAT
>PVIY010003948.1:0-107633 GCA_004026745.1 Myrmecophaga tridactyla | reverse complement strand
TTCCAGCCAAGAGAGAAGCCCTGACTGTGTTTGCCATGTGCCTTCTCACTTGAGAGAGAAACCCTGAACTTCATCGGCCTTCTTGAACCAAGGTATCTTTCCCTGGATGCCTTTGATTGGTCACTTCTATAGACTTGTTTTAATTGGGACATTTTCTCGGCCTTAGAACTGTAAACTAGCAACTCATTAAATTCCCCTTATAAAAGCCATTCCATTTCTGGTATATTGCATTCTGGCAGCTAGCAAACTAGAACAATCATGTTCATCAAAAGTAAAAAAGAATATATATCCCGGGCATTTGAATGTTTCTTTGACACAAAGTGCAAGCTAGTGAGCTAAGTGTTTTACATGCAGTATATTAGAAAACTCTTCTGTAGCAGCCGTGGGTTAAAGTGTATTATCTCTTTATTTGTAAAAACAGAGCCCTAGAGAAAAGTTAACTCACCCAAGAAAATTGTCAAAGTCCCACAGTTGCAGAATGGGCCAGATATGGGACTCGAAATCAAGTTTGTCTGGTTTGATGGAAGCGTGCACTACACCAGGTGATTACAACTTTTTATTTTTTATTATTATTTTTTTTACACGGGCAGGCACCAGGAATCAAACCCGGGTCCTCTGGCATGGTAGGTGAGCATTCTTGCCTGCTGAGCCACCGTGGCCCGCCCTGTGATTACAACTTTGAGTCTCTAGATTCAGTGGACATTTATTGAACCCAAAGTACACCCCACACAAATTTAGAGGCTTTCAAATGCATTGCCTCATTTAAGGTCATCACTTACCTCTTTTGGTTATGTGTAACTCGAGGGATTCACAGTTAGAATTTGGATTCTAACTATTAAAATTCTTTAGTTCCTGTTTTGGACCCTGAGCATTTTCTGGGGTATTGGCTAGACCAGCAACTTCTCTGCCTGATTTCAGCGTTTGACCTCAGCCTTAGTCACTTATTTCTATCTCCTGAAAAGTCATCCAAAGACTCAATTGCTATTTATAATACTCAGCTTTAGCCTAAGACTATTAAAAAAAAGTACAGCATTTCTATTATTGTTATTTTGCTTAGAAAAGTAGGTCTAAGAAGCAGAAACCCTGATTGAAAAACTAGCATCAATATTTTTTCTTGTGACTCTGGTTACAAGATTTCTCTTTGATTCTCTGTTTTCATAGCCATACAATATCTACATCAAATGAGACCTGTGAAAATTAAAAAAATAGCAATGTAGGTAAAACAACCAAGAATAATTTGTCACATTTTAAACATGAAATAGCATCCCTTTAATGGATTCCAATTAAATTAATAAATATATAAATCCTACAGATGTGCCAGATATGGAGGAAGCACATTACAAATCATTATAATAATTATAATTCCTTTAGCTCTCTGTGTTCTTTATACCTATCCCTGGCTACCTTCCTATGGACAGTCTCGTCACTGCGGGTGGATTTTGAACAGTGCATATTCCAGAGGTAAAATTTAGGAATGTCTTTTAAATGCAGATGGCATTGTGTCTTTCGTAAATAGAACCAAACACTTGTCTGCCATTCTCATCGGTTACTGTCTTCTAAGCCACCCCTGTAACCAGGCAGGAGGGGGAGTATGGATGGCCTCTGTGTTTATTAACCACAAATCTGTTGAACTGAGAGGATAATTTGAAAATAATGGACACTCCTTCAAGGTACACATTGAATCTACTGTAAATTCTTCCCTTTAAGTTTACTCATCTATCAAAAGGAACAGGAGATTTTCACCTTACCTTGTGGAGATTGCTGCCAAGTGGATATATTGATTTAGCTGGCCATTTAACGGGCTGGATGTCTATTATATTTTACCACATTGGTAAATGGGGTTTATTTAATCCCGTTTTCTGTTTAAAAGGTTTCACCATTGATAAAATCTGCAAAGACAGATGTGCAATAAATTGTGCTCTTTTAATGGAATTACTACAGAGAATAAAATGCCAAAAGAAAGATGCTCACCCCAGTGTATAAATCGCCTAAAGATTTCTCTACTGCAAATATATTTTGGAAGAAGTGCTGTGGACAAGTTGAATTATTTAACCCTTGTAAATACAGTGGCTCCCTTCCAAAATTATTTTCCTTGTGTCAAAGTCATTTGATTGCAAGTAAAGGAAAGAGAAAGAATGGAAAATTATACCATCCATTGGATTGATATATTCCATGAATTTGAGTAATCTAAGACCAAATTTAACTTCATACCTGTGTCCCATCCCTCCTTCTTCCACAGTATGCAAACTATGAAGCTTACATTTAAAAAGCAACAACAAAATTTTCCTTCAAATTGTCCTTTCTGCCTTCCTTCACATATCAGGACTGTCTGTTTATTGTTTGGATCACTGAAATGCTAAATCACTGTTTGAGATCACATTGTTTCATTTATATATGCCTTACTATAGCGCTTACATTGCAAACCTCTCACAAAATTATCAAATCCTATTCCTCATTTGTCCTCTAAAGAAATCATTTCCAATATCATGTTTAATAAAATATATGAACAATGCTCGGATATTCAAAAAGACTAATTCACAGTCCTAGATATCTAGGAAAAAAAATAAAAGTCAAAAAGTGAACATTTAGAGTAAAGAAATATATATAAATTGATTAGAATTGACCATTGTGTTCATTTTGCTAAATTTCCTTGAATGGTGCTGTACATAATTTTATCTTCTGCTTTTGACGCGGCATTATAAGCATTTCCTCCAGTCTTCAAAACTATTTACATATACCATTTTGAATGGTTGCATAAAACTCAATTTAATGGATGCATCATTAAATGTTTTGGACATTTACTTTCTTTTCCAAATTTCTGCGCTCACAAGTGATACCACAAAAAATAGTCTGAACTCAAGGTTTCCCCTTAGATTTTAATGGATCAGTATGTGAACCTTTCAGAAGTTCCAGGTACATATTGTCAAATTGTTTCCAAAAAATATTGTAGAAGCACAGACAACTTCACCTGAAATTCTAAAACTGAAAACACTCAGAAACCTGAAAGTCTTTTCATAAATCATTTGGTGACAAAACATGGTTTACCTGAATTCATTGGGTGTCAAAATGTGATCTGAAGCGATGTGAAGTGAGGTATCAATGCCTCCCAGCCAAAACCACTAGGAATACATCTGCAGTTGAGCAAGCCAGTTTATTACATTGTGTAGCAAGGAAGAACACACACATGGGGAGTCATTAGGTATCTCAGTAAGACAGTGTTAGCAAAACCTATTATGGAATTTGGACTTGGGTTGGGTGATATGGGGAGGGGCCGGTTTGGAGAGGTAGAAGTTCATTCTAAATTGGATGTTGTCAGAGAGTGTGGACAGTTTTGTCATGGAGTTTCTCAATAAATCTCCTCTATAGAAAGGGCAGACTAGAGCAAGGATAAAGCTGTAATTGATAAAGAAAAGAAAGGCATTCATTTTAGCCAAGACAGTGGACACCTGGTACTTGATGTTGGCAATGTCACCTTGTTTTTGTTTGCACATAGACAACATTTTGACGTGGCCTTGCTTTCTCTCACCTTATCATGGTCTCAGAGTCACCTCATCTGCAGTTGGTAGCCCATGAGATTGCTTATATCTAATAGTAGAAGTTTGCTCATATCTAATAGTAGAATAACATGGCTTAGCTGCAAGCATCAGGCCATCCTCCTGAAGAGAGAGGTTCCTTTTTGTTTGATTTTTAAAAATTTTTCAGGGGCTAATTTATACACTTTACTTGTTCTACTTTGTGAAACAACTATAGGTTTTTCTGTGTAAATGATAAAGCTGTTCATTATGCTATACTACCTCAGAGACTGCTGGTATGTGCAAACTCTCTTGACCTTCTAAAAATTGAAAAAACAAAATGAATTTCAATATGTATTTGTCTACAAGGCATTATCATAAAGGTCTCTAGACCAGCAACAATTTATAATTGTATGTACAAATGAACTGGAAGGACTATTTCATCATATACTTGTTAGCACTGAGCATTCTTATTTTTAAAAGGTTAATCTTAATGGGTAAGTGGACTGATGGGCATGGTTCTTATTGGGATGTTCAGTATACAAAGCTCTACTATTGGAAGAAAGTATGATAGAAATTACATTCTATGGCAGAGCTGTGGGTTCCAGAATAGGTGCTACCCATCTTGAGTTTGTTGTTCTATGTGGTAGCCTAACATTCCCACATCCATTTCCCTCAATTCCTCTTTTAGTTTCACAGTGCTTTTTTTATGGTAACAAGATAAACAGTGAAAAGGAGATATCAAGAGGAGGTGAAGGGTTCTGGCCAGAGGTAGGACTCCAGCTGTCTAATAAAACATATTCTGTCCAAAAGAGGGGAAATGTTCTGCTTTCTGTTTGAGTCTGCTGTGAATTGAAACCAATAACACAGAATGAAGGATAGATGAAACCTTACCTTGTTCACATCCATGTCACCGGACTCATTTTGTATCAGAGGATAACAATGATATGAAAATGAACCACATGTCCATATTGTTTATCAAATTAGACCTATCTTAAAACAGTTTAAATTAATCAATGCATATAATTCATTGAAATGAAATCAAGAAAGTATTTTATTATTGGGGGTATCATCTACCAGTGTTTCAAAATTTTAGATTACATTGAAATATCCTGGAGTGATTGCTCAAAATATAGCATCACCCATTTAGAGCCAGATCAGGCCAGACTGAGAACTCTCCGTGTTTGGATTTTGCTGTGAGAAATCCTGTAGTACATACCTTTCCTTTTAAACCGGAGGACTTAAGCAGCTATCAACTTCTCTATGAACCATGAATGCAGTCAGTTGAAAGAAAGTCCTGCTAAAGAATTGAGGTTTGGGGCAGGCTGTGCAGTCATGAAATACTTTGCAATAGCTTTCAACAAAGAGTAAGTATAATACTTTGGACATGTGATCTTAGTGTAAAGTTTGAACATTTAAAATTACTTTTTCTCCTTGGTCTTAAAAATATGTCTCTCTGTGAAAAGCTTTCAGTGAGAGCATGCCTGTTAAAGTGGCTTTCCTTACAGGGTATTAGAAAGGCCATTAATATTTAAATATTGGAATTTGATGAAATGACACTTAACTTCAACTCTCCCCTCAGAGCAATTTGGGCTACAATATGAACCTTTTAAGGAGGGAGACTGATACTGGAATTGGACACCAGTATTTAGCCCAAAATTTATACCTATGATTCCTTTTAGGAAAATGTTTATGGCCTGTGGTAGTTTGGAGCTATATGTAGCCAGAAAAAATATATTCTTTAGTTTAATCCATTCCTGTGGGAATGGACCCATTGTGAATAGAACCTTTGGATAAGGAATCTTTAGTTAAGGTGTGGCCTACCCCAACCAGGACAGGTCTTAATCCTCTTACTGAAATCGTCTATGAAAGTATGAAATACAAACAAAGAGTTAGAGAGCCATAGAAGCAAGAAGCTGAAATCAAGGAAATTTGCAAGTGAAGGGGGATACCAACACATACTGCCCTGTACCTTACTGTGTGGCAGAGGAGTCAAGGGTAGCTGGCAGGAAGAAAGCATTGTCTTGACAATGTCTTTAATCTGGACATTTTCCCAGCCTCCAAACTGAAAGCTAGTAAGTTCCCATTGTTTAAGCCAGCCCATTGGTATTTGCTGGAGCAGCCGACGAAACTAAAACATGGCCTATGCTGAATCTGTGGCAGTGAGTGTGGGGATGGAAAGGGTAATGGTCAAGAGATGATTAAAGATTATTTCAAGAGGGCTTGAGGAAAACCAGAACATTAAGCAGGTTGAACAGTAAACTAAATAAGAAATTGAATAAGAACACAAACAAGGTCCCATTCATAGAATCTTCATCTGAGGGTCTACCAGGAAAATTTAAGAAAAAGATGAAACAGTAGTTTCAGCTACCTTTCCTCCTAAGATTAACATTTGCTCTTTTTGATATGTTTACTGAATTGACACATCCCAGACTTCTTTTTCCTTCCTAAACTCCAGTTGGTCAAATATCTTGGTTTAAAATCTCACACAAGCTTACAGTTTCTAGTAGTGTATCAACTGCTTACTATCACACTCAACTAGCTATAAATAGTATAACTTATCACTATCATCATCACTGTTCTCAGCAAGCTGGGTCAATATGTTACAGCCTAACACCCCCAACTTCACTCTTGAAAAGCTGAAGCAAGTACAGTTTAAATAAAGTTACGTGCAGGCACTTATGATTGACACCAGCTGGACTGCCCAGCTCCGGGGAATCTACAAGGGCTCACTAAAATATCTATGGAGGAAACTACCCATTCTTCTCCATACAAGAGAGAAGAAGCAAAGACAAAAGGGAAAGGATATGCACTAAGTGCCTCTTATGAAAATGACTTTCTGGTATAGAGCAGTTTTAATTCCTTGTAGAAAGCATCCATTTTGAAATAAAAGTGGCTACTATAGAAATTTAACTTAAGTTTATGCCAGGAGTTGTTGCTTTTCAAATTCATTTATATAAATTTTGATCACATATATCAGTTCACCTTCAATTCTTAGATTCCCACACAAATATTAATGAAGACACAATGGTATACATATGAATAGGAAAATGTTCTGGATTTTCTTCAGCTATCCTGATGTTAAACATTTTTTATTCTTTCTTCATAAAGCATTGAAAATGCCTGAAAATACTGCTGTTTCCTCATAACTAAAGCATCTAAATATCTTTTTAAAAACTTTTTTATTGCATACAAAGCAAAGAAATAAAAAAGCAATAGTTATCAAAGCACTCTTCAACAAGTAGTTACAGGACAGAGTCCAGAGTTTGTCATGAATACAGGCTAGAAGGCTTAAATATTTTTTTCATTACCACAATCAACTTTTTCTTTCATTTTTGTAAAAAATAGCATATATGCAAAAAAGCAATAAGTTTCAAAACACAGCACCACAATTAGTTGTAGAGCATGTTTCAGAGTTTGACATGGGTTGCAATTCTACAATTTTAGGTTTTTACTTCTAGCTGCTCTAAGATACTAGAGACTAAAATAAATATCAATTTAATAATTCAGCAATCATATTCATTTGTTAAATTCTATCTTCTCTTTATAACTCTGCCATTACCTTTGATCTTTTTATCCCTCTCTTTAGGGATATTTGGGCTTTGGCCATTCTAACTTTTTCATGTTGCAAGGGTCTGTCACTAATATGGGGTAGGGAGGTGGAACTATCTGATGTTCTGGCTAGGCTGAGCCCTCTAGGTTTCAGGACATATCTGATCCAAAGACCTATCTGGAGGTTGTGGGTTTCTGGAAGGTTCTCTTGTGCATGGAACCCTTGTGGAATCTTATATATTGCCCTAGGTAATATTTAGGATTGGCTGGAATGGTTAAATATTTTTATTTTTTAGATTCAAAACCTTGATTTTCAGTTTGGGAATCACTACTTTAAAATACATTCCATCTATATAGATGACTATCTAGTTTGAAAAATAAAATGGAAAGCAGAGCAGGAGAAGTTCTGTTTCAAGTTCTGATTCTTTTCCTGGTTCTGTTTTGATACTGAACATAGGCCTTTGACTTTCTCATTCTTGTTTCACCAACTGATAAATGGTTTCTGAGGATGACTTCATGCAAATTTTCTTTGACTTACAAAAATACCAACATTTTTTTGCCTTCCCAATGGTCTTTCTCATTTGCCCATGTCTATAGACTTAATTGTCTCTCAAGTCACTTTGAAGATGTAACTTTGCAAAATTTTTTGAGGCTGGAACATATCCACCTACCAGTGCCAGATTTCTCCTTTAGCCAAGCTCTCCCTCTTCATTTAACTCAGGACCTATTTCAACAGAAGTGACCACGAACAGCAAAACCAATAAAATCAGAAGGTGAAGGAAAGACAAAAGGAAAAGAAACATGAAAACAAAGACAGAAAATGGATTGGGAGGAAATAAATTTTCAAATTAAGCATTAACAGCAATATTTGAAGATGGGTGTCCAAAACTAAACAGCAGAATGTAATGTAGGCTTCTCTAGCAAAGTTTCATTACTCAGATTTTTTATAATTGTAGTTTATTCATTTAAGAACGTGCACACTTCATTCAAAGCACTTGGGATAAAGTGTTTTTAAAATATATTACATTTTCATCTCTGATTATAAGACACTATGACCAAATATTTAAATTGATTGTTAAGTTGCAATTCTTTCATAAATTCCTCCAATTCAATATTACAGAAGAGGAGTTTTACAGTGCTTCTAAGCTCCTCATCTCACCAGCTTTGTGCATGAATGATTTTATATGTGACCATTTGTAGAGAAATAAAAAGCATTCTGTTCTGAATGTCAGGAGATCTGGTTTATCATTCCATTTCAGCCAGCTGCTGTGAGACTTGGGCTAAGGGATTTAATTTCTTTAAGGCAATTTTCTCATCTCCAAGACAAATTCTGAACTTTCTGCCAAACCACTATTCTGTTCCCATAAAGAACAAGAAATGTCATATTTTAAAAATGGGTATTCATAAACATATAACAGTACTTTTCTGGTTTGTTTTGTTTATTAGAGAAGTTGTATGTTTACAGAAAAATCATGCATAAAATACAGAATCCAATATACTACCCTAGCATGAACACCTTGCCTGATGAAGAACATTTGTTATAATAGATGACAGCTCATTTTTATAACTAAACTATTGGGTCTAGTCCATGGTTTAACTTAGAGTCCACTTTTGTGCAATATAGTTCCATGGACTTTTTTAAAAATTATTCTCTTATCATATATGCAATCTAATGTTTCCTTTTTCAAGCACATTTGGATATATATTTCAGTGCGGTTAATTATGTTCAAAATGTTCTGCTACTGTCACCAGCATCCATTTCCAAAATATTTCCATCATTCCAAATAGGAACGCTGTACAGTTTAAGCCTTAACCTCCTATTCCTTATCCCCACTACATCCCCTGATAATTTACATTCTAGATTCTTACTATATGAGCTTGTATATTCTCATTGTTTCAAATCAGTGAGATCATACAATGTTTGTCTTTTGGTGTCTGGCTTGTTGTACTCAACATGTTATCTTCAGGGTTCATCCATGCTGTCACATGAACCAGAAATTCATTCATTTTTAATGTTGAATAATATTCCATTGTACATATATAATACATATTGTTTACCAATTCATCATTTCAGAGACACTTGGATAGCTTCCATCTTTGGAAATTGTGAGTAATACCGCTATGAACATCTGTGTGCAAATATCTGTTCAAGTCCCTGCTTTCAATTTTTTGGGTATATAGTATATATATATTTAAAAGTATAATGGTAGTTTATACTTAGATGTCTTCCACAGCAGCTGTACCATTTATAAACATTGACACCAGCAAAGAATGTGTATTCCTATTTTTCTGCATCCTCTCCAACACTTGTAATATTCTACTTATTTTCTTCAAATAGCAACCATTCTAATGGATATTAAGTGGTATCGCATAGTGATTTTGATATGCATTTCCCTGATGACAAACGATGTTGAGCATCTTTTCATGCACTTTCTGGCCATTTGTATATATACTTTGGAGAGAAATCCATTCAAGGTTTTCACCCATTTTTTAAGTTGGGCTGTTTATCATTTTATTATTAAATTGAAGGACTTCTTTATATATTCAAGATATTAAATCTTCATTGGATATGTGGCTTCCAAATATTTTCTCCCATTGTGTAAGCTGTCATTTTACTTTCATGATAATATCCTTTGAGGTGCAAAAGTTTTTAATTTTGATGAGATCTCACTTACTGGTATTTTTCTTTAATTGCTTGTGCTTCGGGAGTAAATTCTAAGAAACCATTACCTAGCACAAGGACCTGAAAATGCTTCCTTACATTTTCTTCTAGGAGTTTGATAGTTCTAGCACATATATTTTGGTGTTTGACCTATTTTGAATTGATTTTTGCATATGGTGTGAGGTAGTGAAGGTAGGTGTGCCAGTTTGAAAATATTATGTACCCCTGAAAAGATGTTTTAATCCTTATTCAATCTTGTGGAGGCGACCATTTCTTTCAATCCTAATTCAGTACTGTGGTTTGGGAACTTTTGATTGGATTGTCTCCACAGAAGTGTGACATACCCATCATACCTTCATTTGGATGGAGATGTGCCTCCCCAATTACAGGTGTGTCTTGATTAGTCTACTGGAATCCTTTGAAAGAGGAAACATTTTGAGAGAGTTAGAAATGACAAAGCTGACAGAAATTTTACAGCAGAACTTACACAGATGCCAACACTTGGAAAACAGAGACACTGATGTTTGGAGATGCTTGGAGTCCAGCAGATGATGAGATGATGCCATGAGATGTTAAGCAACCCAGAATCTGGAGAGAGCCAAGGGGAGCCAAGAGATGAAAATCAGTCCTGGAGAAGCAAAGTGAGGAAGCCCCACAGGAACAGAAGCTGAAAACAATGGAGCCCAGTAGCAAGGGACCAGCAGATGCCAGCCATGTAACTTCCCAGCTGACAGAGATGTTCCTGACCCATTGGTCTTCCTTGAATTAAGGGATCTTTCCCTGGATGCTTTAGTTTGGACAATTTTGCAGGTTTAGAATTATAAACTTATAACATTAAATTCCCCTTTTTAAAACCCATTCCAGTTCTGGTATATCACATTCCAGTAGGATCCTCCTCCTTCATCATCTTCCTCTTCTTCCTTCTTTTTTACAAATGTATATAGAGATATCCCATTTATTGAAGAGATAATTCTTTCCCCAATTAAGTGGTCTATGTCTCCATTCAAAAAGCAGTGGCCTTAAATGTGAAGGTGGATTTCTGAGCTCTCAATTTGATTCCACTGGCTACACAGCTTTCCTTGTGCCAGTACCATGTTGTTTTGATCACTATACTATTATAATAAGTTATAAGATCAGGAAGTGTGAATCCTTCAACTTCATTCTTTGCTTTCAAATTGGCTTCAGCTATTTGGGGCCCTTTACCATCCATTTAAATTTAATGATTGGCTTTTTCATTTTTGCAGAAAACGTTGGAATTTTTATTGGGATTACCTTTTGAATCTATAAATTGCTTAGGTAGGATTGACATATTAATGATATTTAGTCTTCCAATCCATGAACGAGAAATGCCCTTCCATTTATTTTGGTCTTCTTTATTTTAGCAATGTTTTGTAGTTTTCTGTGTATGGATTCTTTATATACTTGGTTAGATTTATTCATAGATACTTGATTCTTTTACTTGTTAGTGTGATTTGACTTTATTCTGGAGTTCTTCTACTAATTGTTCCTTGTTCATAGACCACACATTGGGTTACTAAACAAGCCTCAATAAACTTTAAAAAGGTTGAAATTATCATTGCTTTTTATGCATTTGCATTATAGCACCTGAAGGAAGTAAGAAATGGAATTATATACCAAACAATACACTAAAAGAAGACTTGCACTAATAATTACCCAAATAGCTATCTTTATTCCAGGTCTTTATTTATTTATGCACTTTAAACCATTGTCTAGTGATTTTTTTTTCTCCTTTCAGTCCAAAGAACTCTCTTTAGCATTGCTTATGTGGCCAGTCTATTGGTGATGAACTTCCTCAGTTTTTGTTTTCTGAGAATTTCTTGAGCTTCCCCTCATTTTTGGAAGAAAGTCTTATTGGCCATAAAATTGTTGTATAGCAGTTGTTTTCTTTCAGCACTTTACATATTTCAGTCTACTTCTTTCTTGCCTCTGTAGTTTCTAATAAGATATTGACACTCAATCTAATTGGGAATCCCTACTACCTAACATGTTGCTTTTCTCTTGCAGCTTTCAGAACTCTCTCCTTATCCTTTGCATTCAATATTGTGATCGATAAATGAGTGGTGCTTTCTTCTTCATGCTTATCCTGTTTAGTGTTCTTTGCGCTTCTTGGATGTGCATTTTCACATCCTTAGCTGAGTTTGGGAAGTTCTCTGATTTCATTTCTTTGAATATTCCTTCTTCCCCTTTCTCTCTTTCTTATCCTCCTGGAACTCCCATAATGCATATAATTGTGCACTTCATGTTTTCCTCTTTCTGTCTTAGGCTTTTTTTTTTTTACTTTTAATAATTCTTTTCTCTTTCTGCTCCTCAGTCTGACTGATTTCAATAGTCTTGAAATGAGTTCACTGATTCAATCAATGAATCAAGTTCACTGGTTCATTCATTCTTCTGCCAGCTCCAAACTACTCATGAAATTCTCCTGGATATTCTTCATTTCAGTTATGGTGATCCTCCACTCCAATAATTCTGTTTGGTTCCTTTCTAAAATCTCTGTCTTTACTAACAATCTCATATTGTTCATTCATTCTTTTCCTGATATCCTTTATTTATTTCTCCACATTTTCCTTTGTCTCTTTGAGCATTTTAAAGATAATTGCTTCAAAGGCTTTATTTGGTATGTCCACATTCTGTTCTTCTTCACTGATGTTTTCCGGATTTTTATCTTCTTCCTCTGGATAGATAATGCTTTCTTGTTTCTTTCTTTGTCTTTCACTCTTGTTGCATGTTGTACATTTTAGCATTTTAAAATGTTAACTCTGGAATTTATTCCCTGAGATAAACTTTTCTTGATTTTGTAACCAGTTGGAGATAAGACAGGGGTTTTCTTCATCTTCAGCTCTCTTAGCAGGAAAGTCTACCCAAGGCAAATGGAGTGTGCAGGGCCTTCTCTATCTTTTCTGGGCCTGTGTCTTGTCCTGGGCTTTACCTTGTTAGTTGTTTTCGCGTTCCCCTGTTTACAGGAGTTTGGTTGTCCCCTGATTTCCCAGAGACAGACCTCCTTCTCCTGGGTATTTGAAGTTAACAGACATTTGCCTCAGTGTATCCACTTCATAGTACCTTTCACTCTTTTCCTTTTTGAAGGCTGCTTGTGCCTGGAGGGCAAATTCTAAGAGGTGAGACACTGAAGAGGACTTTTCCAAGTCAGCCTCTTACAGCTGAAACAGGGACAGGCACACACGAAAGGGGTGCAGACGGGCTCCAAAGTGCCGTAGGGAAGTGATCAGGAAGGATGTCACGAGCTTCTCTGATGGCTACCCAAAGCTGAGCTCTCTTGATCGGTCCAGCAAATGCAAGCCTTCAGCTAACTGTTCCCCTAAAACCCTGAGAAAGCGTAACACCCTTAAATCTCTACTGCCTCTGCCTCTGCTGAATTGAAATGATGACTGCCTTTGCCTTTGTCTGGTAAGGGTTGAAACAACGGCTGCCCTCAGAGCTAGGTCCCCAGTGATATGAGTTCACACATCAAAAGCTGTGAGCAGGGATCACCCAGGCCCACCCCTGGTTCTGTAGAAAAGGAATTTTGAATCCCTTTCTATCACCAGAGAGCTAACCAGGTTCCAGACCCGAGGTGGGCCTGCAGGGAGAGTGGGGAATGGGTTCCCAGAGCTGCTACCTGGAGAGAGAATTTGCTGTTCATTACTTTAATTTATCAGCCTCTGCCTGCCATTCTTCCCTGTAGGCTGTACAGTGTTCTGACCTCCAGAGTTTCAAAATCATTGTTTCAGAAATTCCTGCCTGTTTAATAGTTGTTTAGGGAGAAGGACTGAGTCCTGGAGCTCCCTACCATGTCATTGTCTTATCATCCTCTAACAGTATTTTTTACTTATATAAATCTTACAATTCAAAGTGAATCCCCATATTCACTTATATTATATTACTAAATTTTCACTGTCTATTAAAAAAAGGATGGTTATTTTTATCTCCATTTTACAGTTTCAGAGAGATTGATTATCTAATATTGAGTTTCCCAAAGTATAAATAGGATAAAAGGAAAAATAAATAAAAAGCAGGTTAAAACAAAAAGGTCATTTATCAAATAAATTTCAGAAATGCCAGGGTAAAGAGATTTTTTAAAAGCTTTCCCTCTTGAAAGACTTTTGAGATATTTTAAAATCTAAGTATAGGTCACAGATGTCTAAGATGAGGAGATATATTTTTGAAGCATGTTTGACCTCCAAACATTCTGCAAAACTCCTTCTGAAGAGTATATTGGAAAAGTTTATCTATTACCACATAATGAGCCATTGGTCGAAATTGACTATTAAGAACAACAAAACAAAAAGAAAACTACAACCAAGATCCCTCAATCCAATAAAAATAGTTTCTACCATAAAACTTGATGTTTTCAGGAATATCAGGACACTTGAATTGAAGAAAGCTTTGTTTAATACTCTCCCTTCAAGAAATACAAAATTTTAAGTCTTTTTCCTTTTTTTCTCTCTCTCTTACATACACATGCACACTAGCTTTCTCTCCCCGCTCCCACCCCATTTTCCCCTGCAAAGCTTATTAATATTATAATTTTAATAATAATGGTAGAACAGACAAAATAAAAGTGCTATGTGTGGGCATGAAGTAAAGATGACTTTCCCTTAATATTTTTCCCCATTACAGCAAATCTATTATATTCTATTAATCTTGATGCTATTAGATCACTGTTTGAAAATCAATTTTAAAATTATTTATGAAACATTTTTTATTTATTAATATTTGAAGTTTCTTTGGACATGAGTGGCATAATATTACTGTAACAAAATCACAGTTTCTTTAAAAAATTGTTTAGTTTTTATATAATGATAAAATACTGGCTCCAAAGTACTCCATGCAAATTGCAGCCTGCCTAGGGGGCTACATTGCATCAGAAATGTAGTGACAGTTATCCATTGTGTTCACTAAACAGAAAAATCAATTCAATTCCCTATCTATTTTAGACTTTTTTTTAGTATTTTTAATGTTTAAAATATATAAAACATAACATCCACCATTTTAATAAACTATTTTATGGGGCCTGAGTTTAATTTTGTTGGTGAGCTTTCCTTTTTTAAATTTTTTATTATGAAATATAACATGTATAAAAAATCAATAAATTTCAAAATGCATTTTAACAAGTAATTATAGGACAGATTTCAGAGTTTGGGATGGGTTATTGTTCACAATTTTAGATTTTTCCTTCTAATTGCTCCAAGAGACTAAAGTCTAAAAGAAATATTAATATGATGATTTACAATCATATGCCTTATTAAATTCTATCTTCTCTGTTATAACTCATCCTTCTTCCAGTCTTTAGGTATATTGGCGCTCTGTCCTTTGTAATATTTTCATGTTGGAAAGAGATGCCAATAAAACATGGGGTACGAGCAACTCAAAGCAAGCAGAAATAAAAATTCTCAGGGAAGGAAAAGAATCTGCTTTCCAAAGTTTCCACATTGTCATATTCAAAATGTGCAGTTTTCAACAAAAAGTTTAGTCCTGGAAAGGAAATAACAAATTCCAGCATGGAGAAAACAAACAAGCTATCAGAAATTTCCCATGAGGAAGCCCAGATGTTGAGCTTCCTAGAACAGACTTTAAAATAATTGTTTTAAATATGCTCAGAGAGCAAAAGAAAGCCGTTGGGGGTTCAATCATGTTCCCAATACAAGGCATGTTCAGGTCCCAACCCCTGGTCCTGGGTGTGCAGACCTATTGTAAATAGGATCTCTTGAGAATTATACTTCCTTTAAGGTGCGGTCTAAGTAAATCAGGTTGGGCTTTAATTCAATTACAACCATTCATTGTAAGCAGAATGAATTTCATACAGAGGAGGAGGAAGTCATGAGGAGGAGACAGAAGTCAACAGGACTGTTAAGGGAAGGGAGAAGGCATCATCATGTGCATTGTCACATGACAGAAATAGTAAGGACCAAGTATTGCCAACATCAGCCCCAGAACACTATAGTGTTTGGGAGGAGAACATCACCTTGCTGATGCCTCAATTTCGGACTTTTTCCAACCTCAATACCATTAGCTAATAAATTTCCATTCTTCAAACCAACCAGTTGTGTGGTATTTCTTTTAGCAGCCAGAAAAACTAAGTTTTTGATACTAGAATGTGGAGTGCCGCTTTGGTAAATACCTAAAAATGTGGAGACATCTTTGGGATTAAGTAATGGTTTAAGACTGGGAGAATTGTGAAGCACTGGATAGAAAAAGCTTAGATTGCTTTGAAAGGACAGTTGGTAAAAAATATGAATAATAAAGGTACTTCTGATGAGATCTGTCATGGTCGGGTTCGTGTGTCAACTTGGCCAAGTGGTGGTTGGGCAAGTACTGGCTTGTCTGTTGCAATGAGGACATTTCATAGAATTAAATCATGATCATGTCAGCTGCATCCACAGCTGATTCCATTTGTAATCAGCCAAAGGAGCATGTCTTCTGCAATGAGTGATGTTTAATCTAATCACTGAAAGCCCTATAAGGAGGATTCAGAAGAGACAGGCTCTTCCTTTTTCGACTGGTGAGCCTCTCCGGTGGAGATTGTCCAGACCCTCCATCGGAATCATTGGCTTCACAGCCTACTCTGAAGATTTTGGACTCTGTGTTCCCGTGGTCATGTGAGACACTTTTATAAATTTTATATTTGCAAGCGTTCCCTGTTGATTCTGTTTCTCTAGAAAACCCTAACTAATACAAGATCTTAGAAGGGAATGGTGAATGTGTTATCAGAAACTGGAGAAAATGAGTTCCTTGTTATCAAATGGCAGAGAACTTGGGAAAGTTGTGCTGTGACATCACATTGAAAATGAAACTTTTAAGTGATTAACTTGGATATTAAGCTGAGGAGATATCCAAGCTAAAATGTGGAAGATGCAGTTTGGTTTCTCCTTGCAGCTCAAAATAAAATGATAGAGGATATACTGAGAATGAAACTCTTAATCACAAGGGACCTAGAAATTAATGATTTTGAAAATTCTCAGCCTATCCAGACAGCACGTTTTGAGGCTAGGGCCAGAAGTGGCTTTATGAAGGCCTTCCCTAAGTTTTCAGAGAACAGCACTCCACATGCTTGTTTACCTGAATGACCCTTTCCTAAAGAAGGTGTGGCCGAGCATGGATCCAATCACCCATTTCAGTGGAAGTCAGGACTGTAAATGCAGTTTGCTAAGAAAGATATGTGGAAGATACTATTGACTAATGGTTTGGAAGCCATACAACTCCATGTAAAGCCAAATTTTTAGTGTGAAATTTGTATGAACAGAAACAATGCTTGAAAGGTACAGAGAAAGGACAACTGAAGGTAGAACTATGGAAGCCAAGGTCTGGACCAAAGAGAAATTGAATCAAGAGAACAGGTCCACCCATGTGTGTGGAAAGGGCAAATCTGTACCTGCTTTTGGAGGCGGCAGGTCATTTGCTCCAGTAGGTAGAGTGGGGGGTGGGGAGCTTATGCCCTGGTGTGGAGGAGAGAGTGCCACTGATCTTATGCCAAAGATGTTACCCTGGCTTTCACAGAGACAGTAACTGCAATTTTGTTACTTGGTGTTCTAGTTTCCTAGCTGCCCAAATGCAATATACCAGAAATGGGATGACTTTTAAAAAGAGGAATTTGATAAGTTGCTGGTTTACAATTCTAAGGCTGTGAAATTGTCCAAATTAAAACAAGTCTATAGAAATATCCAGTCTAAGGCATCCAGGGAAAGATACCTTGGTTCAAGAAGGCTAATGATGTTCAACATTTCTCTCTCAGCTGGAAGGGTACATGGTGAACATGGCGGCCTCTGCAGCTTTCTCTCCAAGCCTCTTGCTTCATGAAGCTCCCTGGAAGGCATTTTCCTTCTTCATTTCCAAAGGTCACTGGCTATTGGACTCTGTGGTTCTCTCATTCTTCTTTCATGGTTCTGCAGCTCTTTCCTCATTCTCAAAAAAGGAACTCTCTCCAAAATGTCTCCTCTTTTATAGGATTCCAGTAAAGTAATCAGGACTCATATAGAATGGGTGGGGACACATCTCCATCTAATCAAATTTAATACCCACAATTGATTGAGTCACATCTTCGTGGAGATAACCTAATCAAGTTTCCAGCCTATAGTGCTGAATAGGGATTAGAAGGAACCATTGCTCCCACAAGATTAATTAGGATTAAAACATGGCTTTTCTAGGGTACATAAATCCTTTCAAATCAGCACACTTGAATAAGGTGGGATCTACACTTTAATGTTTGGAGAGAGCAGGGTTGCTGTGCAAGCACTTCGAAAGGGTGAAGCTGTCACTCCATAGATCTAGTGGACAATACCTCAATCCAGAAATTACTCTCAAATCTTGAAATCCAATAGAATTTTTCCTGCTGGGTATCAGACTTCCTTGGGAAAGTGATCCCTGTTTTCATTTCAATTTCTTCTATTTGAAGTTAAAATGTTGACCCTATGCCTAACCAACCATTGTATATAGAGAGCAAATTAACTTGTTTTCTAAGATTGGCAGGTCCCTAGAAAGAAAGGAATTGTGCCCTAGTATGGACAACACCCTTAACTGATAATGATGAGACTTTGCACTTAGCATTGTTACTGAAATGACTTGAAGCCTTTATGATGTTGGGATGGAATGAACGTATTTTGAACATAGGAAGAGTATGTATTTTAAGGGGCCAGAGAGCAGATGGTTGGATATTGAACCACACTCATCTCCAAAGGCAGGACTGTGGGGATACAAATATTAAACTATGCAAATCTTCTTTGAAAAGGAACATTAAATGTCATACTGTGAATGAAACATAATTTCTTTCAAAGATCTAATTTCCTTGATTTCAGCATGCTAAAAAATGCATCATTACTTTATTTCACCCTATACTAAATATTGTATAATAGTAAAGCATCTATTTTAATTCTTCACTATATGAGATTCTCCATCATATATGTACATTTCATTTACATTCTCCTTTCATTTTTAAATGAAAAGGCATTGCAAACTTTGATAATGTCATTTATTCTTATAATGATAATGTCATTTTTTCTGATAATGAGAGTATACTTCTATAAATTTATAAAAATCTACAGTTTCTACTGAATTTCTACCTTTAACTTATCTGAAGTCTTTACTGTTAGGGTCATTTAATGGCAACTTGAAGGTTCATCTAAACTTATGGTTCAAATCTAATATGAGTAAAGATACTATAAAGAGCCAATATGTCACTCATTTGCTCATTTATTCATTCTTATTATGCAATTGTATTTAGAATGTACTATTTACAGTATTCTGATATAAGAATGTATCATAAATGAATATTTCCCTTAATGTTTTAATCATAGAAACCATATGAAATTGCCACTTTCATAAGTCAAAACTCTTAAATATTGTTAATGTAACTGCATTCAAACTAAATATATATGCAAATTATAGGCCCTTTAAAAATGTATTTGATACAGAAAGAGTTTATTTAGTGAGTGCCCATCACGTGTTCACACAGAGATAAAATAAATAACAAAAAGAATGGTATTATAGAATCCACCCTAAAGCAGTCTAAAATTTGTGAGGGAATAGATATGAGAACGCATTTTAAAATGTTATATATGATAATATAAAGGTAGGTCTACAAAAATAAATGTAATCATAGGGAACTTACTCTTACTTCTAACTCCGAAAAGATTTTCTTGAAAAAATAATATGTGGGAAAATGCATTTGGGTATATTTAACAATGGCAATTTCAACATTTGGTATATTTTTTATTCAACAATTTTATAGAATGGTGATTAAAAAACAACTACAGAATCACTTATATGTAATCCACATGTATATCATTTTTCTTTAATAGGTGTTCCTTTAATATATAAAAGAAAAATGTGCGTATTAAAAAAGATTCATAGTACTTAGAATATTATTTTCATTCCAATTCCATAAAAGAAAAGGAACACAAATAAGTATAATCACAAAAAAGCAATAATATTGTATACATACTACTGTGTCCTAACTTTTTTCTTTTAAGGAAGTATTGTGTTATGGGAAGTAGATGTGTAAATTCAAGGATACATGCTTAACCCCAAGTTCAGTCTAAACTTAATACATATTTGCTTTGTGATTTGGGAAAAATACTCACCTACTCAGCTCAGCTCTTTCATTTAGAAAATGGGAGTAATTAAAGAACCTGCTCTTGTGAAGATAAATGAAACTATATATATACATGATTTCTTAGTGATTCAAATTAACAATCAGTTATTTTGAGTTATAATTATAACTTAAAGCACTCTTATGTTTCTCTTTACAAAAATGTTATTTAAATGTTTCATAAGAGGCCATTCAATGTCTTTACTATAATTTAAATGTCATTTACCTATTGGACATTTATGCTTTGAAAAATGCAGCAATGGGCATACACATTCATATATCATGAATTCTTCTTTGCAATTCCCTTAAGGATAAATTCCTAGGAGTGCTGATTGAGGCTCAAATGGAATGATACAAAACATCCTTTATATCCACAGCCAGATTATCCTACAGAAAGGTTGTAGAAATTTACACTACCAAGGCAGTGTATCTAATTCTTTACACATTAGTACCAAGTAGGTATTGTAAATTTTAATTTATCCAGGGGTTGTGAGTTCCCAAAAGGGATAACTTGTTTGCAGCTTTATATATTTGGATTTTTCTTTTACATGGTTATTGGGGAATTTTATTTCCTTTGGTACTTAAATGTCTACATATTAAACATTATTCTTGAATGAGGATGTCTTCTTATTTCATAATGAATTATAAGACACTTCTAGGGATTAAAGTTGTTACCTTCTGTCTGTCAAAAGTATTGCAAATATTTTTCCTAGTTCCACATTCATGTTTTAATCTTCTCTGTTATTTTTCATTTGGAGCTATTCATATGTTTTTATTCTGTACTAAAATTTAATATCTCAAGTTTTTACCTATATATTTTGATTCATGGTTTTATTTTAACATTTAATTTCAAATTCTGATGGGATTAACATTGAGGCAAAGTGGGAGGAGAGACAACAATTCATTCTTTTTCCTTGAATAAATATTCTTAGTTTTCCAGGGCTCCTGTAATAAAGTACCACAGTCTAGTTGGCATAAACAACTGTCTCATTGTTAGGGAAGCTAGAAGTATGGAAACAAGGTTTCACCAGTGCCATGATTTATCTGAAGACTGCTGCATTCTGGTTTGACTTGTTAGCAATCTATACCTCAACATGTGCCTCCATCGCAAACCCAATGTCTATCTCCTTTTGTCTCCTACTCACTATTTACAAATTTCCTTTGCATATAAGGATCCACTCATATTGGACTAAGGTATACCTTCATTTGATTTAGCCTCACCTGAACTTATAACATCTTCAAAGACCCTATTTAGAGATGGACTCACATCCACAGAAATGGGGGTTAGGAGTTGCATATGTCTTTGGGGGAATTTGAGGGACATGATTCAAACCCTAATAATTATTGTCGCAGCAAAATGTACTGAGGGGCCGTCATATTTGCTACCTGTCCAACTACTTTCAACCTTGAATTTTATAAGTAATTAATGTGCATAAATGTTCAGTAAAAAAAAAAGTAAGCAATGATTAGTTGATAGAAGAGTAATATCTAAATAAGCAGGTAATGCCATTCTAATAACCTCCTTACTTCTCAGGGCTGTGGCCAATCTGGATAGAGGAAAAGAGGAAGATGTGTTTCTCATAACTGTAGTTGTGCTTCATATTGACAGAGAACAACATTAATAACACTCACAAACTATTAAGACATCTGTTTTTGCAAGATAATTTTGGCTTCATTGGCAAGAAATGATTGAATGACAGTCCCCAATTTTGCTTTTGGGTGGACATCAAGTACTGGCCACCTGGCGCCTGGAGCGTGGTGTGCAAGCAGAGTGAGGTGGAGTGGAAAAGAAGTAGTGGAATAGAGGGGGATTTTGACAGATGTATCACATGCTCTTACAATTTAATTTTATTAGCATTTCTTCTTGGAGAAGAACATTAATGTAGTAATTTTTATTTTGGACCTTTTAAATATATGAAGCTTAGTTATCAAAATTAAGATTTAAAATAAAGTTAGGGGCAAAACACACCCATATGTAAATAACGTACTCTGTTTTCTCTGTCCTTATGCATCTTAATGTTCCCAAAAATGATAATTGAAGAAATTATATAACTGGTTAGCAGATTAAGATGTTTAGCAGAAGAGACAGGGAGTAATAGAAACCTGTCACTTTAAGTAAAAATTTAAACCCAGTTTTTAAAACGAGCTGGTGCAGAATTATTGTGAACACAATTATGAGCCCTCATGTTAATAAGAATGACTGGACAATCTCATCACTAAGTGTAAGGATGAGTGATTTGAAATAATTATTATCTATTTGCTCTTCCATGTTAATTATTCTTTGGAATTAATAATCTAATTTAAAAATGGAACTGATTATTTTAAGAAAACCTCATTTCAGCCATTTGTTTTCGTCATCTTTTAAGTGAAAGAAATATTTTGAACATTGTCACAGGTTGGAATAATGAAATTACATTTCACACTACTTAGAATTATTCAGGACACGTGGCATACACACATACATACATGTGTAGACTTTGTCCATTTGTATAAAAACTGAGATGATGCATATCTGACAAGATAAAATACTGAAATTTTAATTATTTTAGCATCTTTCCTATGTCTATCATTTGGGTGTCATCCATTAATAAATGAGAACTTACAATACTCTTTGTCAACAGAAGTTTTAAACAGAGGTAAGATCAATAATGAAAACTCACGTATGTATGTCCGAAATCAATATAATTCTATGGATATTTATAACACACCTAGTATTTTACTAGAGCTTTGACTACAAGCCTCATAAAAATTGAGAGGAGAAAGGAGATTCAGTTCTACAAAAAGAGAGAACACATCTAAATCTACTTATGCCAGGACAATGAGGGAGTTTATATTCCTTAAGCACAATTATTGCACTGCTGAGCAGCTACAACAGTTCTTCAACCTATTTACAGCTTTTTATTGATTAAGCTCTCATGGCAATGTATAGCCAATGAAGTAAAAGTTTGCAATAGAATAACGAAAATGACAATAGACTGAATTAAACTGAAAACGAAAAAAGAAAAGGATACTATTCAAATAGTCTGTTAACTTATCACTTGGAAAATATTACATTATTCATGTTTCTTCAGTTGTATAATGGCATAATTTGGGGAAGAAAAAATGCCTTTGATAGTAATAAAAAGAAAAATTGGATGAATGTTCTTTGATGCAAATAAGCAAACTTTTTTCAGCAGTGAAAAAACTAACTTAAGCAATGCGTTAGCCAACAACTCCTATAGCATTTCTTTAGGTAAAATGCAGAAATTGATTTGAATGATTTTACTGGAAGTTGGATGGTAGCTAGTTAAACATCTGTATCCACCATGGCCTTAGGCAATTAGTATTAAAAATTGGATGCACTTTTACCGGATGTCTCAGTGGCTATTTCTAACAAGCATTGTCTATTTAAACCTCCACTGAAAGGACTATTACTTGGTAATGGCAATAATCTGGGTCTTGCCTTTGGAATTTGAGTTTTGAAAAGCTGCACTGTTTTCATGAGAATCTCCTCTAGCAGAGGATACTGCACCATAAGCCCAGTTCATATCCACAGGGTATGGAATGCTGCACCTTTTCAGTTCTTCATAATGTTAAATCAGTTTCATATCTCTCTCACACATCTAGCTCCAAGATGATGCAGAATTACTATTCTCTATGCCCAAAGATCTCCAGTTTAGAAAAATGTGATGCACTTATTTTTAATGTTTTATGTAGTTTTATAATCTTGTGATAACTTTAAAATAAAATCAGATGATGTGAGATAGAGAGAAAAAGGAAAGAAGGGAGACATGAGGGAGAGAAGGAGAGTACGGAGGGAATAGAAGAATGAAGAAAGGAAGTAATGGATGAAGGAAGAATAACTTGAAACCATAAACCTTGGTTGAATTAAAAGAAAGGAGGAAAAGAAAACAAATGGAGGAAGAGAAACAGAATTAACATTTATCATCTTATTATGTGATAATCATTGTGCTAGGCAATTTCACTTACTATCACAAGAGAAATTCAATCTTTGAAACATCCTTGTGGGATCATTATTTCCCTTTGTTAAAACTGGGTTTTTCTACCTGGTCTGACAGAATCCAGATACCAGATTCAGAAAGATCTACTGATTAACTTGAAACAGGAAGCAAGCCTCCTTCCTTATCAAAACTACCCAGGAAACCCGTTTTGTCTCTAAACTTTTCTGCACTCTCACTACATGATGTGTAACTATATGCTTGACAATTACAAGGCTGAAGTTTTCTCTGTACCATTTTTTATGGCCCTTATGTCATTCTTAGGTTGTAATTTGCATAATATCAAGTTAAAAATCTGAAAAATTTACATGATGTCTTGTGTAAGAAATTTCACCTATCTAATCAATATTCCGAACATACCAATATTGAACAGTGAGGCATGGAAGAGCACAACATTGATATGCAAGCTTCCTTCCTGGACAGATTTTCTGCCTAAAGTGTATGCCCAATAATTTTGAAAGGGAAACAGGGAGAAATCATACATTGTGTTATCAGGAGAACAAGAGCGAGATCAAGTTCCCCTTGGGGACACAGAGTTCTGATGAGTTCTTAGAGAGTTTTGGGGGAAAATAAAATCATTAATAATTCTTGCTGTGAAATAAAAGGTCTGAAAATAAATTAAATTTAAAAGACAATAAAACATTTACTTTTAGGCTGTTTAAAACTGATATTTTTCACATTGGGAAAATTACAAATACAGACACATATTACTACATCTAATTTACTGTGGTTACAAATGTTAAAGGGGAGGAAGGCAGAAAAAAAGGAAAATGTAGGTGAGCAATAAGTAGTGAATTCAAAAGCATGGAGGGTGAAGGGAAGGTGCTGACTTAAGTAACTCTAGAAATCAGTGGCATCTGTAAGACAAAAGGTCAAAGGAAGTGCACACAATCACTATACTCTAATTGTTTCCACTGGGGTACAGGTTAAGATTCTGACACTAATAAGCATGAATGCTGGAAATGAATTTATTGAATGGACGGTAGATGGTGGGAACCAGGTTTCTCACCCTGGGAGTAGGGATTTACAGATAAGCAAGGGGAGCAGGCTAAAATGATGCCCGTGGTAATGAATTAGAGTGAGAGAAAACAGTGTATTCGTTCTTATGTTTGGCATAAAATGGATACAGAAGGTTACATTTAGAAATATTTATATATACATATATATACTGGTTTAGAGTATACACAGGCATTCCTTGTTCTGACAGCTGAGAGGATTTAAAAGCCAGAAAACTCCAGTAGCAATGAGCTCACCTACATCTTGGTTGTATACACCATTCTCCTATAAAAAAGACCAGGGCTTTTCAGAGAAATGGCTGATTCTAGGGGTGTGGAGTGTGGGCCCAGAAATATGCAAGATGGGTCTGGAACGACTTGCACAAAATGAGGACATACTAAGAACAAATCCACGATGAGGGGGATATATCAAAGGTACAAAGGGACCAACTGAAGAAGTTTCCAGTGTGCAAAGCTGGAACAATTCAAACAATAAAATAATCAAGTAGCCTTGGATCATAACCCAGAATGCAAAATCAATATCCATGCACCCATATGGATGTAAATAAATTATTGAATAGATTCATAAAGTAGGAAAAGAGACAAATCTCTTGTGCATAAGAACCCCAAATAATTTATATAGATACTCTGACTTCAAGGAGAGGGGCATACCTTCCCACCCCTTCAGTATGACTGTACATGGTGACTTATTTCCAAAGATTATAATATAGGAAGAAGGAAAGCAAGATCATTTAAAAAGAATGAATAAAGTTGACAAAAACACTTCCTTACCAGGTGATCAATTCAACATAAATGCTGATAAATCATGTGGGTGGAAAATTTCCTTGATATAATAGAATAGAAATTGCAGTTTATCTCTGTGGCTTTCTTCCTCAAAACCCATAAACTTAGCCTAATCATTTTCAAAACATGAAAGAAACGCCATTTAAGGAACACCTTACAAAATATCTGATCAGCACCCCAATATAAAGAAAATCTGAGAAACTACCACAGCCAAGAGGAATCCAAAGGAGACATGACCACTAACTGTATTATGATATACTGCATGAAATCCAGGAACAGAACAGGAAAACAAACAAAAGCTCAGAAAATCTGATTAAATTAAAATATAACCATACTAGTTAAGTATAATACCTGTTAACTGTAACAAGTTACTATGGCACACTTGTTAACTTGGTAACAAGTGTGCCATAGTAATTGTAAGAAGTGTAAGGTATAGGGGATCTCTCCATACGATTTTCTCAATGACTCTGTAAATGTAAAGCTCTTCTAAATATAAAGTCTATTAAAAAAAACAGTGAATTGACTGTTAACGAATGTAGCCTGTATGAACAAAGAATGGTGATGTCCTATTATGTTGCTTTAAAGTAAACTCTAAGTAAATGCCTTGGCCAAGAATAATTGTCAATTTTAGTTGATTGAACGAATGAATGACAAATAATTGGGATGCTGGTTCAGTTTCTTCATCATATTCCTGGAAGAGATTTCAATTGTTTGATGAGGAATTTCTGCTTTTCCTTGACATTAACTTGGCGTCTTTTTCATCAGTTCTCCTCTGGATTTATCAAAAATTTGAATAGAGTTGAGTACTTTTAAAATTTTATCATTTGTTTCTTTAATGGGTTTTGAAATTCTTGACAATACCAAATTAGTCTTTTACGGTGTCACTTTGAAGTGGGTAATAAAAATAGATGAGATCATGTGGCTGGTCTATGATGAGAATCAGGGACCTCAATAAAAGAGGTCCTAAATTTGAATTGAGTATCTACCATATAAAATGCTTGGCTTGAAAAATCAAAAGTGTTTCAGAGAAGTACAGAAAGACCCGCAATGAAAGGCACAGAAATCAATGACATACTTCTCTTTTTTTTCTAAATGTAATTTTGAGATATATTCACAAACCATACAATCCATCCAAAGTATACAATCAATGGTTCACAAAATCATCACATAGCTCTGCATGCAACACCATGATCATTTTGAAAACATTTACGTTACTCCAGAAAAATAAAAAGATAAAAGAAAACCCTAAACATACCATACCCTTTACCTCTCCCTCTTATTGACCACTAGTATTGCTCTTGACCAAATTTTAAGACTTACAATAGAGGAAGGTTAACTAAGAAGTATAGTTTTGACATAAATGTCAAGAACAGAACAAAACATCCAGAAGTAGATCCATATAAGCACGAACAACTGACATTTTTTTGTTTGTTTTGCAATATAGTTATACAATCAATATCGAAGATTAGGGCTACTGGATTACAGTTCAACAACTTCAGGTATTTCCTTCTAGCTATTCTAAAACATTAGACACTAAAAAGAAATAACTATATAATGAATCAGTAGTCACAGTTATTTGGTAAATCTGAATTTCTCAGCTACACTTTCTCCCTCTCACTTAATCCTTCTCTTAATTTTCAGGGATAAATGGGCAATGAGCATTTTAACTTCTCCCTGCCAGAAAGGGGTGTGACCTTTTGGGGTAAAGGAATGAAGTTGGTTGACGTTCTTGAAGAGACTGGTACCTTTGGGTTTCAGGACCTATGTGGCCTAGGATTAATCTGGAGGCCTTAAGTCTCTGAAAAAATTAACTTACAGGGAAAATCTTTTATAGAGACTTAGGCAGAGCCCAGGGCACTCCCTAGATTTTTCAGGAATGCTTTTGGTTGGCGCATGGCATGCTGTGGTAGTTTGAATTGTCTTGGCTAAAGCTTGCATCAGAATAACCTCCAGAATGACTTCTCAGCTTTATTTGAAATCTCTTAGCCTTGGAAATTTTTTTTTGTTTCCACTTTTGACCAAGAATGCATTATCAATCCCATGATGCCAGGGCTAGGTTCATCCCTGAAAGATAAGTCCCACGTTGCCAGGAAGACTTCACACATCTGGGAGCATGACATTCTTTTTAATACTTCTTTGCCAGAGTTAGAAATTAAAGTTAAAAAAAAAAGTGTTCTGAACTCAAACAGCTTCTGATTTGGGGGCATGAGTAAGCCTGTTCACTAATAGCACACACACTTATAGTATAAATTGGAAAAGCTGCTGGTTTAGAGTGGGAGGAGGAAAAGAAATCTGGCATCCTTAAATATGGAGGAATAGTACCTGGACTAAGTGAGAAGTGGATGGTCCTAAGTTTCTGCTTTGAAAATTCTCACTTTCCATTACCCAAGATGCATTGTCTCTTTATAAAGATAAGTTGTGCACCTTAAGTACACCCCAAGGATTTAAGGATGCAAGGAAATTTTGCATAAGATTATGCATTGATATGTCATAAACAATATGCAAATAAAATAGTATTACTCTTTTTGCCTCTGTCTTTGAAACTTATTTCCTCTGTATCTCTACTCCAACAGTTCCTCAACACCATTAGAATTGATAATTCATTGATCCTACTGTTTTTGTGGCCTTTCTCTTGTCAAATACACAAATGCCCTCTATGTTATTAAATTAAAAGGTCAATACTCAGTCTTTCTCTTCCTTTATCTATCTGCTGCATTTGACAACGTTGAGCACTTCCTGTTCCTTAAAATACTTTTTCTCTTGGCTTCTACATACTTCTGATATTTCTCTTACTTAGCTGGCTGTTTTTTTCAGCCTTCTTTGTGGGTTCCTCCTTATCTTAACTTCTAAACATTGGCGTGCCACAAAATTCAGGTGCATTCACTTTCATCTTTTTAAAATATCTATTCCTAATGATTCTCATACTTATATCTCCAATAAAGACATATCTTGTGAACTTCAGCTTTACATATCTGACCAACTACTCAGCAAGTACATTTAGGTATCTGATTGGCATCTCAAACTTCCCTTGTATAAAACTAGACCCTTTCCCCATGCCAAATCAGCTTCGCCCATCGTTTTCCCCAAATCAGTAAGTGATACTCCATCCTTCCATTTGTTCAGGTCTAAAATTCTTAAATTATCCTTAACAAATCTCATCTTATTCCCCAAATCTAATCCATCAGTAAATCCCATAAGTGTTTCCTTCAAAATATATCCAAAATCCTACAACTTTTACCACTTCAATCTAAGCTACTATCATCATTTACTTGGTTTACTGACACAGCCTCCCAACTGCTCTTTGTTCTTCCATTCTTCTTCCCACCAGCCTTTTATCCATACAGCATTGAGGGACCCTTTAAAAATGTGATTTGTGTGGCTATCACATATGATTGTGCAGATTAGGCAGTGTGCATTTGTAGAAACTATCATTAAGGATTTGTGCATTTCTCGTGATAAAGTTATGGCAGGTAGTAAAGTGTCTTTAGAAAATGATGTCATTTTTAATGATTGGCACAAAGGACCCACATGAGCAAGCAGTAGCATGAGATCATTCACTGACCTGCTCACTGTTGAACAAGGGCTAACAATCAGCTAGAATAAACATCAAAACCCTTTCTGAGTTCTGCGAGGCTCTGTGCAAACTTGTCCCTGGCTACCTCTTTACTCACCTCCTGTTCCTCCTCATTTAACTCAATCCTTGCTATAATTTTATTTACATAGGAATCATCTAGGGGCTTAGTGAAATTGCAAAACATACTCAGTAAGTCTGGGTGGGGCTTAAGTCGTGTATTTCTAAAAACCTCCCAGAAGAAGCCCTAGGTTCTGGTCTGGGGTCATTCTGTTTCAGCTAATCTGTGTCTTTGCTCATGTCTAAAAACATTTGTCTTTGTCAATTCTTCTACTTAGAATATTCTTGTACAGATACGTTCAACATCCACTCCCTTCCTTCATTCTTGTCCATGCTTATTTGGTTTTTCCTTACCTAAGCATTCTGTGCCCATAGTGTTTAAATTGCAGTCTTCTCCCTGCCCACCAGTATGCCTTACTCCACTTTCTTTCTTTAACTATTCTTCTGTAATGCACATAACTCCTATAAACTATATTTGTCAATAGTTTTCTATCTTTCACCAGCTGTAAAATGTGAGGTTCAGGAAGTCAAGAAATTTATGTTCCTTATTTTTTCACTGCTCTATCCCCAGAACCTAGATTCTAGTGGGTATATTTGCTACCCTGTAAACTTTTATATATTTAACTTAAAACTAAAGGTGATTAGTATCTTTATCCAATTTGTAAACAGTTCAATGATCTTAAAATACCTCAGTCTAGCCCCTCCATCCAAATTATTATATGCTTCTTGTTTAGGGTTTTAGAATCTATAATGGTTATATGACCACACATTTTATATCATTATCATCAATTAATCCACTCATGGATTGTCTATTTATCCAAATTTTATCTATTTTTTAATTTGTTTTTGATCACTTATTCCTTCTTTCATTTTAGACAATTATTTCTCAGATATTGTTTCCTTTTTCCTAAAATATAACCCGGAGATGTTCCTTAATGAAGGTCTCTTGAAGGTAAATGCTCTCAGATTCTATTTTATCTTAACTGGTCTTTATTTTGCCTGCAATCTTAATGGTGTAAAATTCTAGGCTATTATATATATATTTTTGTCTTAGCCTTCTGAAAATGGCATTCTACTTAGACTTCCATTGTTTCTGTGAAGAAATTAACTATCAATCTAATTTCAGTTTTTCATTGGAAGGTAATGTCTTTTCTTTCTGACTGCTTTGAAGATAATATTTTTTTCTGTGATATTCAATAAGACAATGGTACAGGTGTAGATTTCTATTAAATTTCCTGCTTAGCATTTGGGGATTCCTGAATTTGAGGATTGGTGCCTGTGCCGGTTTGAAAGGATTTATAAATCCTAGAAAATCCATGTTTTAATCCTCATCATTTATGTGGGAGCAACAGCTTCTTCTAATCCCTATTCGGTACTATAGGTTGGAAACTTGATTAGGTTATCTCCAAGGAGCTGTGACTCAATTGTGGGTATTAAACCTGACTAGATGGAGACGTGTCTCCACCCATTCTATTTGGGTCTTGATTAGTTTACTGGAATCTATAAAAAAGGAGACATTTTGGAGACAGTCCCTTTTGAGAATGAGGAGAGAGCTGCAGAATCATGACAGAATGGTAAGAGAACCACAGAGTCCACGAGCCAGCGACCTTTGGAAATGCACAAGGAGAACATCGCTGGGGAGCTTCATGAAGCAAAAGGACTGGGGAGGAAGCTGGTAGATGTCGCCTTGCTTGCCACTTGTCTTCCAGGGGAGAGAGAGACCCTGAACATCATCGGCCTTCTTGAACCAAGGTATCTTTCCCTGGATGCCTTAGATTGGACATTTCTACAGACTTGTTTTTGGATGTTTCCATACCATTAGAATATAAACTAACAACTTATCAAATTCCCCTTTTTAAAAGCTGTTCCACTCCTGGTTTATCACATTCCAAAAGCTAGCAAACTAGAACTGCATCTTTCATCAATTCTAAAAAAATTCTTGCTCACTATTTCTTAAACATTATAATTTCCATCTCCTTTTATAACTATGTTTAAATGTGTATTAATTGAGATCTTTTTACATAACCTCAAGCTCCCCTTATGTCTCTGAGCCTCTTCTGCTCACTTTCTAACAGTTACTCTGTGCTGCTTTTTGGATAATTTATTCAGCTTGTTTTCACTTCAGTATGTATCTTTGGTTTTGGTTAATCTTATGTGTAAACCATCAGTTGAAGTCTATTTTCAAGTGCATGTATGCTTGTGGGAGAGATTTCTAGAAATTCAATTTGGCCCTTTTATAAAAGCCTGCCCACGATTCCTGAAAATCTCTTTTTCATTTAGTGAATTTTGATATTTTATTTTGCACATTTAAAACCTTTAATAATATAAACACTATATAACAGTGGACAGATTTGTTTCATAATTTCATCCAACAAATTTAAAACCTGAAAAATTCATAACTGATTCTGCAGGAGGTTGCTGCACTAACTTATAAAGGGTTGTTCCAATGGGTATTTTGTAATTTTTTGTATTGTGTGATTTTATTATTTTTGTGGATATTTTAATTTTGTATTTAGTATTATTTTTTTTATTCTGTGAACATTTACCTGTGATGATTCTTTCAGCCCTTTGTGTAAACAATCTCTGGGGGAGAAACTGTATTTGCTTATTTTCAGATTTACCAAGGTTGGCTTCAATGATGTTTGTGATGACAATTTTAGAAAATAGAACAAAAGTAAATTCTGGCCTCAAAATATTTTTTCTAACTTATACTAAGTATAAGCATCAAGACTTCAACCTAGAACCAGTAGACGAGGGTAAGAATAGTACCAATCCCTCAAAATTTTTAAGTTTATACTCTTGGATTTATGTTCATGTTTCACATCTCATTAATAGTGAACAATTAGCATGTGAGGTAGGCACAAGGATATTTTGGTCCCATCGTATAGTGGAAGAAAATGGAAGATGAAGAAAGTTTATTGAATTACTCAAGAACTAAGATACTAACCTCAATTTTCTTAATTAACTGAAGTTCCATGGGTATACCTATATCATATTATTTTATATCATATCATGTGTACATATCGTATTATATTAAATATTGTTAGCTAATCCATAATTGTCATAAATTATTGATTGAATTTGACAATATTTTCCATTTCATTCAAATAGTTTTGCTTCATATCTCCATATTGAATATGCTAGGTTTAAAAGTCTCTCTCTCTCTCTCAAGCTATTTTACTACAGATTGTCTCAAGCAATAACAGGAATATCTTAGATTCCTAAATCCAGTTGTGTTCTTTCATTGCCAATAAATTGTTGAAATTTCTGATTATAAGCAGAATTCTAAATAGAGTAGATAAACACAAAGATGGGTTTCACTGAAGCATGAATGAGCCCTGCATCATCTGTCAATGGGTTCAGAAGCATGTATCCACTTAAAATCCATAAATACAGCTTTGAGAATAAACGAACAGGAAATTGATATTGATACGAGTGCTCAGCCAGGTTGGCACAATAGTTACAGGAAATTAAACATGGAAATTAAAGTCAGATGTGCTGCCCTATTCAGTGTCATTTTGAGTGCCAGGAATTCCAGAAGTTATTATGGTACGACGATGATGTGGTGTTATGACTGGATAGAGCAGGGAGACGGAAGAACCCAATTTAAGGTTTTAGATGATGTGCTTTATGTGGCAGCACAAATTGATTTACTATTTTGACATTGACTCCCATTTGTAGAATGGAAATAATCATTTCCAGCCTCATGACTAGAATAGCTGGGTGCCTACTGCATGCCAGATCTTTAGCTAATCACTTTCCCTGGATATTCATTTGATCTTCATATCAAAGCATTGAAGTAAATAGGTATCATTTTTATTCCCATTTCTCACTAAGTAACTGAGGCAAAGGCACTTTGATTCTAGGGAACAATGAGGGATAATAACTAGTACATCACAGGGACATTAGGAGGCTACCAATAATATTGAGGAAAGCAACTGTCTGGCATGGGCTTGGCGGTAATGGACATAGAACATTCTGCTCTGAGACTGGGCCTTAAAAATGGAAAGGGAAACCAAAGTTAAGTCAAGTGAAGAGCAAGACAGAATCTACCCCACTTGCTGGATGATACACTGGACATCCAGCTGGCCTACCTTTTTTGAAAATCCCCAGGTGTCCAGAATGATTACTCTCATTTTCCACTGAAACTTACATAGTACTTTGCAAATGGTAAATGTTTAAGAAAAGTTTGTTAAATGAACACCCTGTCAAGTTGCTCCCTCATCCCCAAACATGATAAAATATTACTTTAATCCTGAAGTGCCTTTGGTTTGACCTAGCAACACTTTGTTTAAAATTCCAGTTCTATTAAACATTTGTAGAATTAGTACAGAAATATTTGTAACCATAAATATTCCATATATTTACAGTTAACCCTAGAATATACTTTTTACTTGCATTATTACATTTATTACATTGTCATAGCATCTCCTGAATAAATTATTGAGTGCACTTATTTTTTTTTTCCCCTTTTGCATGCACAGTTACCGGGAATCGAACCTGGGTCTCCAGCACAGCAGGCGAGAACTCTACCTACTGAGCCACAGTGGCACGCCCATGTAGTTATATTATTGATAAGAAAGCTCAGATCTCAAAAAGGCACATAACTTTCCCACATAGCATAACAAGCAGGAAATAGATTTAAAACCAGATTCTTTCGACTTTAAGCAAGCACGTTCTATTATTTAATGAGCAGTCCATACTACGACAATTTTGTTGCTATGTTTGACAGAGATGTTCAGTGTTGGAGATGAAAGCTTTTTTCTCAAAGTTGCCATAGGTATCCAAGACAGAGGCCAATAGGGGAGCTTAGAGAGTAGCAACTATAAAGCAAGGATCGTGAAAACATTCCATAATTCCATAAATAGGATCTGATACATTTAATCCGGTGAGACACAAGGTGACTTTAAAGTAGGGTGTCACAAAATGACTGGACAAAATTGCTCATCAAGCCAGCCTGGGGTTCTGGGAACCAGAGACTTGATTATTTTATATCCTTATTTGCATTATCATAGGGCATATGTCCCCTTTTCCTTCAGGCTCTTTGAAGAAAGATTTTATGTCCGTTTATCTCTGTTGTTCTAGAATCTGGTTTATCTTCTGCTGCTTGGGAACTGTATATTTGTGTGTGTGTGTGTGTGTGTGTGTGTGTGTATGTATATACACACATATATATCTGTATATATAATTGATGAATACACAAATTGATTATCTGTCCTTTATTTAAATACATGCTTTATCAACCCCTGGAGTGCCTTCTACATATTTTTCAGGTGTGTAACTGCTTTTCATCCTGCTACTATCTTTTATATTCTTCCTAACTTCATCACTACCCAATATTTACTTGTTAGTTTGCTTATTCTTTATGATTCCTCCCCAAATGACCCTTCAACACGCAAGAAATAAGCTTTAAATGAATAGAATCCTATCAATTTTTTTCAGAGCTGCATCTCCATATCTGAGCAATACCCAGTGCATTTTAGAAGGTGAAAAATATTAGGGAGTGAATGAATGGACTGATACTGCTGGAAAAAGCACAGAGAATGATCCTCTCAGTGATTCATGAGTAGAAGCTGAGGACAGAGGACAACAATTTGCTCTTCTCAGTTTGAAAAGATGGAATTGATCATGCAAAAAAATTTTCAGAACGTCCAAAAAGGAAGCAGATTTAGAACTTGACTAATTTACCAAATCATGGAATGTTAGAGCTAAGAATAGACCTTTTTAAAGTTTCTTTTAATACGCATACTTGAAGGAGTGAGAATTACATTTTTTTACACATAACCTCAAATTTATTCCGTGGATTCAAATCAGTTCAAAGGAGGCACCTCTCACATCTGCAATTTGCAGGGAATTGTGCCCTTCTTCATAGATCGTGTAGATCAAGTTAACTTTGTAACTGCCACAGCAACCACCATTTCTATTTTGAAATAAAGTCCCAATTTATTGAAATTAATGAAAAACTCACATTCAGAAATAAACATCCTGAACCTCAATTGCAGTAATTTAACTATGCAGGCCCTTCACCTCTCTTTTTTAAAAAATATGTTGCGTTGTCTCCTTAGAATGAGGCGTTTTTCAGCTGAAGTTCAGACAAGAGTAGAGACTGGCTCATTGTTAGCCAATTGTGCAAGTCCAGAATTCCACATTTTTCTAGACTGCAGAGCGGGGATTTAGGTAAGGGCAGGACCACTCCATTAACAGAAACAGAAAATTCTGGGACTGACTGCAGTCATAATCTTGGTTGAATCGACAGCAGAGAAAATAAAATTAGGGATTTCTGGTGGCCGGGCTGCACTTGAAAGCAGACATTGAGAAAAGAAACCTCTAGGATATATGGTTATATGTCAGGAGACTAGAGTTTTGTAGGTGATTATAAAATATATCATCAAACTGGGACACTTCTCTGTGTGGTAAGGAATGTTCTTTTTAATTACTCTAGAACTGCAGAAACAGAAAACCACTTTTGTGCCTGAGGATACTGACTTGCCTATTAAAGTAAAGGAAACTATCCAGTCTTAGCATGGAAAAACTGAAGAGGAAAGAGAAAGGACAGATTTTCTTATACAAGGATAGATTTACTGAATTTGAAAATATTATTTTCTGATTCTTACTAATGTGAGATCATTGTATTTATAGTAACTTTGATATATTTCTAAATATCCTGGGATTAAAAGGAGACATAACATCTTCAACCCTGGGTTGGATATACAGGGCATAATAAAATCCAATGCTTTTATTCCATTCAACCACTGGGAAAAAGAACAGTTTGAATGTTCAGTATTCCCAATGACTGCATCTAAACTATTTTCACATGGAAGAGATACTCACTTATTTTATAACAAATGCAGACAAACCCCTGAAAAATGTTTAGTATCATGAAAGACAATTCTACTCAAGGTGAAAGGAATCTGCAAATGACTTAATATTGATAGATCTTCTTCATCTCTTCTTTCAATATTCCTCTGAAAATAAAATTCAACTTTTAGACACAACCCAAAAGTACATAAAGCAATTTCTCCCGGATCTATATAATGTGTTAGTTCCTGGGTCTTTCAATAAATGTTACCAGGGAGGGTCACCATAATTGGAAATTCCACATAGTAAGGATAAGGGAGGATATTCAAATGACCAGAATCACAGCATTAACTCTGAACTTCTGAGTCTCTCTCTGATATTAGTAGGGTGGAAATATAAATCTGTGATGATGGAACATCATAAAACATGGAAATAACTATATTCAAAGAAAAATGCAAGGAGATGTGTCATGCAACAGATAGATTAGCAGGAGGGATATTTTAGCATGTGTGAGGAAAAGTCCAAAAGAAGTAACCTCATTGTAATACAAGTGTTTGTTTCCTTTTCACAACCTAGTAAAGAGATGGGAAAGCAAGCAGTGTTACAATGATATAAATGGAAGTTGATTTGCTTCTGGAAGTCAAGAGTCAATGGGTCTGCTGGTACACTTTACTTCATTTAGTTTTTGTTTTTCTCAAATTGCTTCTTGTTTGCACATTTTCCTTGTTCCCCTTCAACTTCTTCAGCCACAACTAATAAAAAATTGATATAAAAATAGGAGGTGTGAGGGTAGTTCCGTGGTAGAATTCTCACCTGCTATGTGGGACACCTCGGTTTGATTCCTGGCACATGCACTTCCCAAACAACCAAAGAAACCAACAAAAACAAACACAAAAAATTCAACAAATCGTGCTGCAATAAGGGAACACTCACATGGAAAAAGAATGAAATGTGACCCCGCCAACCTCCAGCACATCCTTGGGAAGCTGTCATTGTAGCTGCCTGGAAACATGACTTGGTTTAACCTCTTCAACTGTTTAATATCGTGTGATGTCGCTTCTCCCAGCTAGGTCCTGCTGCCTTCCACGTCCCCACCTGCTGAGGCCGGCATCACTACGGATGTCCAAGCCAGTCACTGCTGGCCCTGACTCTTCGCCTTCTCAGCTCAGGCCACTCAACCCCTTAAGCTGGTCTCCTGGCCTGGAGCAGGGAGCCGAGCGGGTGGCAGAGGCCCCGAGGGGAGCGCTACCCGTGCCTCCCGGGAGCGTGGTGTCCCCGTCGCCTTGGTGTCCCACTTCTGCGCACTGCTCAACCGGCCCCGGAGCGCGGAATTTTCCAGTTGCATTTATTTTTTGTCTCATTCGTCAAAGTAAAAACTGTTGTCACGGTTATGACTATTTCTAGGTCATATTTAATCTATGATATCCTACTACTTCGTGGAACTAACATATTGGTTAATATTGGATCATATCTCTGACACTAGCTCACATAGGGATGGAAGTACAGCTTTTAAGACCTCTGAACCTCTGCTCCCCCATTATAAAATGTGGACAAGTATTCTACTGTTAGAGTAATAAATATAAAATATCCTATAATATCTGGAAGGAAAGAAATTATAAGTAAATTCACTATTCTTGTCACCATAGTTCTAGAACAGAACTGTACTATCTGTGTACATAATCAAGTAAAATAAAAATTCATGAATTTCATAAGCATTCTGTGAGGTTCAAATAAAAGAAATTAAATTTATTGTGATAAAATACGCAGAGCTAAGGAATTAAAATCATTTTCAACACACTCAGCTTTCTTAGTTTCTCTCCTAAAAGCCAGGATCTAATGTTCTATGTCACATCTGAATTGTGGTTCCTCTTTATCTCTTTACCCGGCGATCTGTAAACAAAAATGCCAGTTAACAATCCCATTGAAGTGTTGCAGGAATGTTCTATAAAAGAATGAAATATCTCATTTAAGAGATAAGCACGCAGTTAGACAACAGGGTCACATGGCAAATGGATTGCTAGTGAAAACAAGGATTTGAAGGGCCTCCCCATCCATACTTCCACCTTAGTCTCATGGAAACCACGCCTTTATCATCTTGTTATTTGTTCTACTTTCCTTAATGCAGGAAGGTGGTAAGAGAAAATAGGGGAGTCAGGTTGTACACATCTCAGGCCTCTCATCAATTAATATACTAAAGGACACATGTTGAGAAATTTTCCATAAAATTGCACAAAAGATCAATTTTGATAAGACTCATAAAAGAACAATTTTGAGCCATCGAGAAATAAGTGAGCATGAAAAACAATAAACCTCCTTAAAATTGATGTTTTATTTAATGAGGGCTCCTTGTGTTGATATTGGAAGCAAGTCAGGTTTTTCTCCAAAGATTAGTCTCATCCAACAGGTTGCTAGGTCACCAACTTCATTTGGCAGGAGTTTGAGAGTTCCAATAATCTTAGGACTGAAGACTCAGAAGGGATGTTGATAATCTATTGATTTTTTTTTTTTTTATGCTGTAAGGCAGGGTCACATTTCATGATTTTTGCATGTGAGTATCCCATTATTGCAGCCCCGTTTGTTGAAGTTTTGTATGTTTGCTTTTTGTTTGTTTTGTTTGTTTGGGAAGTACATGGATGGGGAATCGAACCAGAGTCACCCATATGGCAGGCAAGAATTCTACCCCTGAATTACCCTTGCACTCCCCAATCGTGTATTGATTTCTTGATAATGAGGAGCACATAATTGTTAACAATGTTTGTGCTTCCAGATCTTTCTTCCCCAAAATTGGATAAAGCAGGGTTGGAGAAGTATCTGGAAGTAACAAAAATCCCACGTTCAGAAAAAAAAGGAAGACTCTAATTGTAAAGTGTATAATCACTCTTTTTAAAATGATCTATCTATATGTATATATATATAGCACACACACATATATAATTGCCACATGCTTTGCAAGTGCACCAGGGTGTTGAGTCTATAATAGAATATAATGGAGAGGCACTTTTAATGGCCTTACAAACAGAAAAGTCTGTCATGTGGGAGGAGAGAAATAGGGTTACTCCTGAAAACTGAAATTGGAGGCAGAAAGTTCAAAGTGGCTATTATTTCTTGATCTATATAAATTTGTCCACATGTTGACCATCTAACAATAGTTCACCATCATAAAGGGATGAAAGAGCTGAATCACCAAAACAGAGTTTGAAAATTGCCTGGTAAATTTTCCCTTTCCACCAAGTTTAGGCAAAGAATATAAAAATGTCCATTAAAAGGCCATTTAATATCACACAGTACATTAAAAGGCTGGGAGCAAATTCTGTAAACTTGTGCTATTTTTTTAAGATGCAGCTTCTAACCTACTCTATATTTCTTATTAGTCTGTTATGTAATATTTCAAGTCCTGGCTCAGAAGTCAGCTAAATAATAAAAGGAATTTCTGTTTCAATACCGTTGGTGAGCTCAAATAAAAACCTTTAGTAGAAATAACCCCAAAATGCAACCATTGCCTTTGAAAGAAAAAAGGCATTCCTCCTGTAAAATCGTTACTTTAGAGCAGTTCTAAACAGACTTGTTTTTACTGTAATAAATATGTATCACATGACATTTTCAGCCTTTTAAAGTGCACAATTGAAGGGCATTTAGTAAATTCACAATTCTGTGCATACATCACTACTATCTAGTTTCTAACCATTTTTATCACCCCACAATGAAAAGCTGCACTCATTAAGCAGTTACTCCCCACACTCCAGCCACTACTAATCTGCTTTCTGTCTCTATGGATATGCCTGTTTTGCATATTCCATATGACTGAAATCACACAATTAGATCTTTTGTGTTTGGCTTCATTCACCTAGAACAATTTTTTCAAGGCTCATCCATGTTGTACCATGTATTAGCGCTTCATTATTTTTTATTACTGAGTAATACTTCATTATATGGATATACCACATTTGTATATCTATAAGCTTTAGTTGGGCTTTGAGTTTTTCCACCTTTTTGCTCATTTGAATTGTATTGCTGTGAATGTTCATGTAAATAAAATTCTCTGCGCACTCTACAACACTTGTTATTTTCCTTTTTTTTTAATATTAGCCAACTTTGTGGGTTGGCTAATATTTTTAAAAGTGTGTTATCACTTTGTGGTTTTAATTTGCATCTCTCTAATAGCTAATGATGTTGAGTAGCATTTTATTTGTTTATTGGCCATTTGTGTACCCTCTTTGGAGAAATGTCTATTCAAGTCCTTTGCCCAGTTTTAAATTGGGTTGTTTTTCTCTTTGTTGTAGAGTTGTAGGATTTCTTGATTTATTCTGGATATTAAACCCGTATCCAAAATAAGGTTTGAAACTATTTTCTCCCATTCCATGGTTGTCTTGTCACATTCTTGATGATTTCCTTTAATGCACAGAAGTTTTTAATTTTGATAAAATTTTAATAAAATAAAATTTATCTATGGTTTCTCTTTTATTTTCTCATGCTTTTGGTGCCATATCTAAAAATTCATTGCTGAAACCCAGGTCCTGAAGCTTTGTGCCTGAGCCATCATCCAATAGTTTTATAATTTTGGCTCTTATATTTAGGTCTTAGATCCATTTTGACTTAATTTTTGTATATGGTGTGAGGTAGGGTTCTAACTACATTCTTTTGCTTGTTGCGATCCAGTTTTGCCAATACCATTTGTTAAAGGGACTATTTTCCATGCCTCATGTCATTAGCACTCTTATTAAATATCTACACTTAGCTGTAGATATGTGAGTCTATTTCTGTACTTTCATTTCCACTGATCTATTTTTCCAATCTTTGTATCAGCATCATATTGTTCTGATTACTATCGCTTGTAATACAATTTGAAATCAGGTAGAGTGAGTCCTCCATTCCCATTCTTTTTCAATATTATTTCAGCTAATTCAGGACTCCTTGCAGTTTTGTATAAATTTGAGGGTTAATTTTTCCATTTATCTAAAAATCTGCTGCTGGAATTTGTATAAGAATTGTGTTGAATTTGTATATTACTTTGGATAATAGTGACATTTTAACAACGCTAAGTCAATTCATGAATATTACATGCTATTTATTTAGGTCTTAATTTCTCTCAGCAGTATTTTGTGGTTTTCAGTATCCAACTCTTGTACCCTTAGTTACATTTATTCCTAGACGTTGTATTATTTTACAATTTATTGAAAATGGAATACTTTTCCTAATTTTTTCTTCATATTGTCCTTGATTGGTATAGGAACAAGACTGGTTTTTGAGTACTGGTATTGTACCTGACACTTAGCTGAATTCATTTATTAGCTCTAATAATATAGTTTTCAGTGGATTTATTTGGGTTTCCACTTATAAGATGATGTTTTTAATAAATAGAGATAATTTTACATCTTCCTTTCCAATGTGTATTCCATTTCTTCCTTTTTCTTGTCTACTTCCTCTGCAAGAATTCTAGTATAATACTCAACAGCAGTGGTGAATGTAGGCATCCTTGCCTTGCTACTGATCTTAGGAAGAATTCCTTATGTTTTCACCACTGAATGTAATGTTGGCTGTGGATTTTTCATAAATAGTCTTTATCATGTTGAGAAAATTCCCTTCTATTCCTACTATTTTAAGTGTCTTTATCAAGAAAGTGTGCTGGATTTTGTCAAATGGCTTTTCTGCATCGGTTGAGATAATAAGGAGTCCACCCCATTCTATTTATATAGTGTATTACATTGATTGATTTGTGTATGTTGAACCAACCTTGTGTTCCTGGTATGAATCCTGCTAGGTCATGAGGTAGAGTCCTTTTATATGCCACTGTATTATGTTTTTTTGAATTTTGTTAATGATTTTTGCATTTGTATTCATAAGGAAAATTGGTCTGCAATTTTCTTTTGTAAAGATGCCTTTACGAGGTTTTTTGTATCAGAATGTTGCCGGCCTCATAGAATCAGTTAGGAAGCTTTCCCTTCTTTTGAATTCTTTCAAAGAGTTTGAGAAGGATTTTTTTTTTTTTTTTGCATGGGAAGGCAGTGGGAATCAAACCCAGGTCTCCAGCATGGCAGGCAAGACCTCTGTTTGCTGAGCCACCGTGGCCCACCCAGATGGATTGGTTTTGTTATTTCCTTAATAATTTTTTTTCTAGAATTTACCGGTGAGGCCATCTGGCACTGGACTTATTTTTGTGATAGGTTTTTGATTATTGATTCAGTCTCTGTAATTATTACAGTTTTGTTGATGCTTTTAGTTTCTCCTTCAGTTAATTTGGGTAATTGATATGTCTATTGGAAGTTTTCTATTTCTTCTAGATTATCTAGTTTTTTTGGTATATAATTCTCCACAATATTCTTTTATGAACATTTTTACTCCTGTAAAGTCAGTTAGTGATATCACTATTTTCTGATTTTAGTTATTTGCCTCTTTTCTCTTTTTTGCCAATCTAGCTAAAGGCTTGTCAATTTTATTGATATTTTCAAAGAATCAATGATTTGTTTTGTTTGTCTCTCAATTGTGTTTTTATTCATTGTTTTATTTCTGTGTGCTCTAATCTTAATTATTTCCCTTTTTCCTGCTAAATTTCATTCACATTGTTCTTGTTTTTCTAGTTCCTCAAGGTGCAGTTAGGTAATTCACTTGAAACTTTTTCTTCTTTCTTAATATAGGCTGTCATAGGTATAAATGTCCCCCTGAGCATTGACGTCACTGGGTCCCATATTTCTTGGCATGTTGTGTCTTTAGTTTTGTTTGTCTGTAGGTATTTTCTTATTTCCTTATAATCTCTCCTTTAACCCAATGGTATTTAAGTGTGTGATGTTTATTTTCCACATATTAGTAGATTTTCTAGTTTTCTTTCCATTATAGTTTCCTAGCTTCATTCCATTGTGGTTAGAGAGGTTACTTTTATTATTTCAATATTTTCAAATATATTTGGACTTCTCTTTTGTAACCCAACATATCAGCTATTCTAGACAATGACCCATGTACATTTGGAAAGAATATTTTCCACCATTGTTGGGTAAAATGCTCCATTAGTTCTAGCTGGTTTATACTGTTGTTCAGGTCCTCTAATTCTTCATTGCTCTTTGATGTATTATTATATCCAGGGCTGAATATGGTGTATTGAAATTTCCGATTACTATTTAGAACTGTCTATTTCTCCCTTCACATATGTCATCATTTTCCTCACATATTCTGGCTCTGTTGTTAGTTACATATGTGTTTATAATTTTAGAATCTTGTTGAATAGAGACTTTAATCAATATATATTTCTTTCACTTGTACAGTTTCTCACTTAAATTCTATTTTTTCAATTATACTACATAACATTTATTAATGTGAACATAAAATAGTCACCCCATCTCCATTCGGTTTACTACGTACATGAAATATTTTGTTTCCATCCTTTCACTTTCAACCTATTTGTATCTATGACTCTAGGATGGTTATCTTCTAAACAGCATAATGTTGGGTAATACATTCTGCCAATCTCTGCTTTTTTATTAGAAAGTTTAATCCAGTTACATTTAGGCAGAATACTGATAAGGCAAGATTTATGTTTGGATTTTATTATTATTTTTTAAGCCTTATGCTTTTTGTGTTCTTCCTTCGTTATTACTGCCTTCTTTTTTTTGTTTAGGTGATCTTTTACAAGACCCATTTGGAATTCCTTATCCTTTCCAGTTTTTGTGGATTTTTGATATTTTCTTTATGGTTACCATGAGAATTATACTTAACATGTTAAATCTACCACAACACAGTTTGTGTTGATTCCAACGATTTCAATAGCCTACACATGCATGATAACTATATCCTTCCACCCTTCCCTTTCATATGGTTCATGTCACAAATTACGTCTTTTTTTATTATATATCAGAAACAAAAATTTATTCTTTGTTATTCTTCTGTTTTCAGCCTTATAAGAATTTTAAAAGGACATTACCGATGAAAAATGAAATAATACTGGCATATGTATTTCTCTACTGTTACTTACAATGGAGATCTTTATTTCTTCATCCGCTTTGAGATAGTGTCTAGTGCTCTCTCCTTTCAACACGGAGAGCTCCCTGCAGTTCAGCATTTTGTGAAAAGGCAGGTCTAGTGGTAATGAACTCCTTCAGTTTTTGTTTGTCCAGAAATGTCTTAATTTCTCCTTCATTTTTGATGGACTACATTGCCAATTATATTATCCTTGGGTAACAGTTGTTTTTATTTTATTTCAGCATTTTAAATATGTCCTACCACTACCTTCTTGCCTTCAAATTCTTTAGTGAGAAAAGATTGGATATTAACATTAAATATACTGTCTCTTGCATGCAATTTCTAAGATTCTGCTTTGTCCTTGGCCATGGAAAGTTTGATCACACTGTGTTTCAGAGTAGATTTGTTTGGGCTCATCCTGCATGATATTCATTTTGGATTTATATACTCATTTTGGATTTATATATTCACATCCTTCGTCAGATTTCAGAAGTATCCTTCCATTATTTCCTCAAATATTTTTCATGCCCTTTATTTCTCTGTTTTCTTTCTGCAACTCCAGTGCATCAATACTTGCATGCTTGATAGTGTCCCCAAATTCCTCAGACCCTGTTTATTTATTTTGCCATTCTTTTTACTTTATACTACTCAACTTAGAGAATTTCAGTTGTGTTGTCTTTTATTTCTTAATCTTTTTTTTCTGCCTCCCTCAATCAGCTCTTGAACCCCTCTATTTATTTTTTTTACTTCAGTTGTTATCTTTGATTTCCAGAATTTCCATTTGTTTCTTTTTAAAATTTCTTTCTTATTTTTTAATTTCTAATTTTGTTTGTATTTTACTGTCCTGACTTCCTTTATTCTTTGTCCATGTTCTCCTTATTCCACTGATGTCATTTATGATCATTGATTAGAAATTTGAGGCACTGCAACTGCTCCAGGATATTTTCTGTCAATTTTTCCTGAAATTGGTCCATATCTTCTTCTCTCCTTGAATGCTTTGCAATTTTTATTGAGAATTGGATATTGTGAGTATTATGTTGTTTTGCCTTGGGTGAAAATATTTCTCCCAGGCTTCAATATGCCAGAAGAAAAGCAAGGAGAAAAACAAAAGGCAGTAAAGCAAGAATGAGAAAAGAAAGAAAAGAGGAAAATACTAATAAACAGACAAAAATCTCACTGACAAAAAGTAGAAAAAAAAAAAAAGAAGCACATTGTCTTTCCAAGTATTTTTTTATGTATCAGTGCCAAGCCAGAAGCTGCTGTTTTTGAAGCCCAAACAGAGACCAGCACTCCTGTTCATCTCTCAGAGATCCATGATATCCAAAAATATAGAATAGAGAAAGAGAAAAAGCAACCAACCGAAGGAAAGAAAAGGATGCACTGGGTCCGTAGGTCCCTATAGATAAAGATACAAAGCCAGAAGTTGCTGCCTCTGAGAGAAACCTGTGCCTGTATTGGGCCCTCCTGGAAACACGACACTAAATAACACAAGAAAGAGGAAGAAGAAGCTCTACTTATGAAGAAGTGCACTGGGTCTTTTAGTCCTTGTAGATGCAGGCATAAACCAGAAACTACTGTCGCAGAGAAGGCTGAAACCAGGCTGCTGTGTTCTCAGGTCTCTGTCAGATCTCTTCACACAAGAGAAAAAGAAGGAAAAAGAGAAGAAGGAGGAGGAGGAAGAGGAGGAGGAGGAGGAGGAAGCGGAGGAGGAGAAGGAGGAGGAAAAGAAGCACTAGCTCTTTACATTCAGATGCAAGCCGGTGGGAGGCTGGAAGTGCTGCTGTCCAGATGGAAGCTGAGGCAAGCTTCTTCACTGTTCCTTCATGGATTCCTAGTCCAAGCTCAATCCTCATTGTCAACTTTCAGAGGTTTGTCCTGACAGTCTTGGCTCCAGTAGGCTGCTGCCATAATCCAGGCCACCTTGCTGCAGCCCCAGCCATTTCTGGCCCCTCTGCCCCAGAGCTGAGCAATGGGGACCGGTCATTTGTTCGTGTTTTCACTTTCAAAAGCTGAACTCTCAGCAGCCTCACACGTCCTCTGGCACCCATGTAGTTGTTCTAAATGTCCATTTAACCACCCAGTTAATTTCAGTCTCTTTTTTCAGCTCTTTCATTTTTCAAGTGGTGGGAACAGTTTGTAAAACTTCCTACTCTATCATTTCCTCATTCTTCTATTTGAAAGTTGGCATTTATGGTTATAAATTTCCCATCTTGGCAGGGCTTTTTCTGTATCTCATGGTTTTTCAGAGCTTTTGTTTGCATTTTAATTTGTTTCAAAGTATTTTCTAATTTCCCTTTGATTTCTTCTTTGACCCACCAGTTGTTTATAAGTATATTGTCTGATTTCCACATATTTGCATATTTTCCACTTCTTTTCAGGTTCTCTTTCTGTTATGGTTTTAAGGGATACAGAACAATGGACAAGGTACCACAAGTAAGGTGAATGTTCTGGATTAACAACTAAATCACCATGTGATATTTGGCCATTTATTGTTCTTCTCTCAACCTCAGGATTTTCATTAAGTATAATGTCTGCATTTAACAAATGAGTCTCATTCTCACCCCCATTTGACCTATGTTTTCCATGAATCCATCCTACTCCACAACATACTTATGATTGTCAAAGTTTTTCAAATAAAATATCAATATAGGATATCCTAAAAAGGAAATTTCTGTAATTTATTTAACTTGGTGAAGAGTCACAAAATAGAATAAGCTATATTTAACAAATTCAAGCCTTTGAAAAGAAAAACTGAGAGTCTGATATAGATTTTGGAAAATATAATAACTGTATGATATTATTTGTTGTATTATTGTAAAGATTTTGGGAAGAAGAAGAAAACCATACTCATGTTTCAGTAACTGTGTCAGCTCCCTTAACTATATTAGTACATTTAGTCATCATCAAATAATAACTAATTTCCTAGAGGAAGAGATTGAATCTCAAAACATTAATTATCTGACAAGACGACATTTTGAATACAGAGCATTCTGATTCCTGGACATGAATAATCCCTTTCTTAAATTTTTAACATCCTTGCAGACAGACTCTACATGTTCTTTATCTTAATAATCCTCACCCCTTTCCCTTATGCCAAGCATTATATGAAGCACCTTAAATGTGGAAATTATACAGTAATCATTGAATGAATAAAATTGAACAGAATCAAATGGAATTACCTCAAAAGGAAGGGAATAGATTTAAAAAGAATTGCATGGGGAAAAAGGAATTGATTGCACTTAGATATGAGAAAATATTTTATTTACTTCTGTTCTAGTTTGCTAGCTGCTGGAATGCAACACACCAGAGAAGGATTGGTTTTTAATAAAAGGGGATTTATTTCATTAGTTCTTCAGAGGAAAGGCAGCTAACTTTCACCTGAGGTTCTTTCTTAGGTGGGAAGGCTCAGGGTTATCTCTGCTGGCCTTCTCTCCAGGCCTCTGGGTTCCAACAACTTTCCCTGGGGTGATTCCTTTCTGCATCTCAAAAGGCCTGGGCTGAGCTGCTAGTGCTGAGATGAGGTATGCGGAACTGCTTGGACTGTGCTACGTTCCGCTTTCTCATTTAAGCACCAGCAATTAAGTCAAACTTTCCCCAAGGTGATTGTTTTCTGCATTTCCAAAGGCCTGGGCTAAGCGCGAGTGCTGCGATGAGGTATGCTGAGCTGCTTGGGCTGTGCTACATTGAGCTCTCTCATTTAAGCACCAGCCAGTTAAACCAAACATCATTCATTGCAGCAGGCACGCCTCCTACTTGACTGCAGATATAATCAGCAACAGATGAGGTTCACGTAGCATTGGCTCACGTCCACAGCAATAGAACTAGGCGCCTTCATCTGGCCAAATTGACAACTGAATCTAACTACCACAATTTCCTTCCCACCCCTGCCTCTAAAATGGATCTCTGATCAAGTAGCTGCTAAAGTATATAATGACCAACAGAAACCCTCTCTTCTGATCTACTGCAACAGTTGGAGTTGGTAACACATTGAAATAGGCCAAAATATTTATTAGTTTTACTATTGTTAATAATTTTAATTGAATCATCTCTTAGTTTTAAACTTCATATACTGCCACTTCCTCATTCGACAACTGACCGCCGACTTGCTAATGCCAGTGGTGGTAAATATTGAAACTTCTGTGTAATTTTATGGTTCCTCAGTTCAAAAATGGAAGACACTGCATCTTCTCCTCAATATAATCATTGCTGGACCACTAAAAAGCAAGTATTAGAATGGAATTTCAGATTCAGGACACAGGTGGCTGAACTTTTTCTGAAGATCAACTATATTGTTATATAAAAGGTGTTTAGACATTGCCTAATACTTACATTAAACTCAGTGAATGTCAGTTTTATTATTAGCCTGGATTTTCTTTGACATTTTCTTTGTTCATTTTATCAAACTCCATATTTCAAGGAAGAACAAATCAAAATATTTACTATGCGTCTCATATGTGCCAGACATTTTTGCTGTTTCTGGGGATAAAATGGGGAACAAATATACCAGGTGGTTTGCATTATGGGGGCCCATATTTTAGGGTGCATGTATATTTGCATTTCTGTCTGTCTCTTATGTGATTGCAAGAGCAGCCATAATAAACTGAAAAACCAATAAAGAAAATAATTACACATTTTACAGTTTCCATGAGAGTAACTACAATCAAGGAAAGAGCACATTTAATATATTCATGATATGATCTCATTTGTGAATCTTATTGTGAAATGTTACTATGAAAAGTGGGTAGGAAATGGATTGCAAAAATGCTGGAGTTGAGAGCAAAAAGCATACAAAAGCTAACACAATAATTCCAACAATGGATGACAGATTCTTGCAGGGTGCTACCAAAGAGAGTAGAGGTAACAGGTAAGATGATATGTGTGAATTAGGAGTGAAGATCCGAGGTGTTGTTCATGTTTTAAAAAGTAGGCAATTACTAGAGAACTTGGGTGTGCTGATAGAAATAATCAATCAGAAATAAAAACTTATGATGCAAGAGGAGTAGGGTTTAACTAAAGGAACCGGTCCTTCTAATCAGTGTCTTCCATGACAACACATTCACATTCCTAGGACTGAAATTGTAGCTGGGAAATTCTTTTTCAAACCACAACACAGTCATCAAATCAGAGTAAGAAAAAGAGGCACACGTGAAGCAGAAGCTGAGTGTGAGGTTTGAGGATGGCAAGGGGAAAACAGAGACTGAGATGAAATATTGCCAAGGAGGTGGCAAAAGCGTCGACTTCTCTGCAAATTCTCCCTTTGAAATTATTACCCAGTTCCACCCACTCTAATTGAGCCACCCACTCTAATTGAGCCACAATAATGACATGACTTTGTTTTAAATTATCCCCAAAAAGAAAGTTCAGCCCACTTCTCCTTTAGGCAAGAAACTTCAGAAGACCCACTAAAGTTTCTCTGTGTCCAACATCTCTGCCTCCCTAGCCCCCTAAGGAAAGAAAGAAACTAGGAGACATTCTTCTCTGTAATGCACATTTAGCAGGAGTTCCCTAATTCAACATTGTTTGGCTGACTGAGAATAGCACTTGAAGACCTGGAATAAGAAAAGGAAGTTACTAATTTCTCATGGTTTATTAATTATAAGATGAAGGAAGAATTACACCTGAAGCAATGCTATTTTCAGTGAAAGATAAAGCAAATTGAAATATGGTCGGGGCACTAGTGAGAATAAGGGCTCCATTGACCCTGCCGATTTGAAGACCAGTTAGGGGAAAAACAGTGGATCATATAGACATGCCTAAAGCATTTTCCAAATTGATCTGTGGTCTCATAGTTCAAAAATCAGCTTTTCAAAGAGCACAGACAAGGCCCTAAAGCATAACCTATTATTTTATGCTGCATACCTACAAAATATTAAGTGTGTGACATTCTAGGGTGAAGGAAAGAAAAGTTGCCTAAGATGGATTTGAAACAGTAATGCATCGCTTTAGCTGTTCCCATATTCACAGTATTTCATCTTCTGACGTGTGAGGTACATCATGCAAGAGTAATCACTGCTACTAGTGATTTGCCCTCAAGTGTCCTCAGACCATAAACTATTTTATGTATCTAATTCAATAAAACTGTCATTGGCTCCCTGATGAATGATTACATTGGAAAATGAATTATTCTTACACATTTGCCAAACTAGCAGTTATATGGGCACCCATGACTCCATTATGGAGGCTGCTGTGTCGGAAAATAATTCAGAATAAAGAAATGACAGAAAGGGAGTGGACTTACCACCTAGAGAACGTATGCTTCCTCTCTCTCACCTCATGCTGTGTTTTGCTGATTGCACCTAGGAGGTGGGGGAAATGATCCGAAGTTATCATTTGACGGCCTTCAAAAACATAATGCCTCTGTGATTGTTTGACTTCCTAATAGTAAACTCACAAACCCTTTTTTTCCAGGAAGTCTCCTCAGGTGAGCTACCGAGTTTCTCTGGAGGCTGCAGGTGTCACGTGAGAAAGAGTCACAGAAACATAAAAAGACACTGGTTTCTTTCTGGGAAAGGTTTGATTTCCTGATAAAAGAAGAGAGGGAAGTTTTTCTTCAGTTTCTCTGTTTTAACTCAAATGATTCTTCTGTTAAGGGATGATAGTAAGACAATTTGCGATTCATTCAGGATTATCCAAAATCCAGGCAACAACCCTATTATCTAGTACAAAAGAAAGGGCTTTGATATCAGAAAGACACACAGTTAAATCTCAGCTGTGAAATATATGATCATTTTTATTTTGAATAGGTTTCCTCACCACCGTAAATCTCTCCTTTTTTTTTTCACCTCTAAAATATAATTTCTTCCCATTGGAATTTATATTATTTTCATGTCAAAAAAAGTGAATTACATTAATAGATTTCTCAATCTTACACCAGCATCATGTTTCTGAAAGAAAACCACATTTGGTCAGAGTATGTTAGTTGTGAAATTCTAAATTTAATGATAATATTTGCATCTATATTTGTGAGTAATGCAATATTATTTTGATCCAATTATGTTATGAAATTAGGCTCTAGATCAGGAAATACAAAGTGTTTTGTGGTTTCCTATGATCTGGAAAAAATTACAGAACATGTAAATTCTCATTTTATTAAGTTTTTATAACAATAATCAATAAAATCATCTGGGCCTAGTGTCTTAAGGGAGGTAAGTATTTGGCTATGTTTCATATACACGCTCATGGTTAATCACCTGTCCAGATTTTTCAAATTCCTTGTGTCCATTATCATCATTTACATTTTTTGAAGTTATCCATTTCATTTGATTTTTTAAACATTTGCAAAGATTTGAAATTGCATATTGATTGTCTGGCATTTTTCACATTCTTTTAAATTTCATTTTGCATTTCTTTTCATAATCAAAATGCATATTATTTATCTCTTGTTTTAAGGGGAGCAAGATTGTGGCTTCTATTTAATAATTTATTTCAAAGAATCATTCAATTATGTTGTTTAATCTTTTGTTGATTTCTCCTTATTTGTTCTTTTGTTTTTAGTATACCCTACCTCTTAAAATAAGTTGTTTTTTTTTGGCATGGGCAGGCTCCAGAAAATGAAATAAAATAAGATTTTATTGTCACTGAAAGTCAGCATATTATTTTTCATCCATAAGTCAGTACATGTAGAAAATTGGTTCTTGAGTAAACAACTTGTTTGAAGATTAAATAACTGGGGTGTCACAGGGTTGTCTCTGCTTTCTTCCCAGTGTGCGACTCTACTTCTATCTGGGAAATGTTCTTACCACAAAGAATTTTCCTATATACAGCAATCTCAGAGATGGGATACTAGGGAAGGTTCTCTGGACACAATATAGGTAACATTTTAAAATTCTATCTTTGGGAACTTATCTTTAAGATGAATGAGTTTGCCAAAGTTATACCTAGGGGATCTTTTCATATCTATTATTTTAAAGATTCTATAATTGTTCAATTGGATAGCATGTTAAACTGATTCTCCCATGCACACTGTTTCAAGAGTGATATTTATGGAAAAATCAGGTCCCTAAAACACAACCCAAGTAAATTTGACTCTATACTTTGATTTGGAAAATGTGACCCTTAAATGAAATTGACAGAGAACAATTGGTGGAAAGATCTTCTAGCAAAGGGAATGAAGGACCTTAGGCATAAAGAAGCAAATAAATGACTTTCTTACAATAGAATGATGAGGGACATGGCTAAGTCTTAGAGTGTGACATTTTTTTCTAATTGGCTCTGTGCTTCAAATCAACGGTGGCTTTTCATATGGTCAGGTGATATGTTGGAGTCATACAAACTCATCAACAAAGATACATATATAACTGAAAGACACTGAAGCTGTTGTTACTTTTTCCTGGTGACTTGGTATTTTCCGAAGTTTGGACATTTTACTTGGCAGGCAACTTCGCATGTTAGTTTCCTGGTAGTAAATATGTCTGTAAGAAAAGAACAGTGAATTTTCTTACATCTAATCTCAATTACATTACCTAAACTGACCAGGTGCCATTAGGAAGGCCTTAATCACCTCTCAACTGGATAACAGCCTTTAGTGGCGGTCACCAGCAGGTGTTCTACACAATAGCAACTCCTGCTATTCATGTGAACAGAATCCTGATTGTGCTGTGCTGCATGATACCCAGATAAAGTCCTCACTCCCCAGTCTCTTTTATACTTGGCCTTCTGGTGGATATGGGCAGTCCTGAACGCGTTTCTGTACATTGAAATGTAGAATGAGGTACCTATAGGGAAGAATATTTCCCTAAATAAATGGCAATGCTATATTACTCTGCACATACCCCTGTTCTTACAGCCTGAAATGCACAATCTCTATACCCAAATGGCTATGGGCACAGCCATGAAGTCAAAACTGACATGATAAAGATAGTGGAGAAAAGATAGATCGAGCCGAGGTCCTTTGTAGCAACATCCTTTTCACTTCAGTCACGCTGAACCTGAAAAATCCTGGAAGTCATAGGTTATGTTTGTCTTGTTCACAGTTGAATCATTAGTTCCAAGCACAGAACTTAGAGTATAAACTGCCAATAAATACTTGTTCCCAGTTGTGGATTACAACTTCCCTTACTTCTTCTGACCTTCTCTTCGATGTGCTGGTTTCATGTCCAACACTCAACTCTACTATAGTCTGTTTACCTATCATACCAGACTGCAAATTTCTCCAAGCTCTGCAGCGAGAATCTTAGGTTCAGTCTCCAGTACTGACCTAGTAAACGACATACTCTATTAATGGAAACATTAAGAGCATCTCCATCTTAGTATATTGTAGAAATTAAATGCTATAACACTGGTGAAACACTTACTGTACCTGACAGAGAGAAGTAAATAAATAATAGCTTGGAAGGTCTTTCTTTCAGCAGACCTACCTGGTAATCCAAATCATCACTGGTCTTGACAGTCATGGTAATCAAACATGAGGGATTGATTTTGAAAACTATTTCTCAGTTAAGGTAGTTTGAACAATTCTGACACACTCTAAGAGCCCTGAGGCTGGGGAATTCAAGATTCATTCACAAGATTCTTACTCCCTTGGATAGTTTGGACACTATCAATGTTTATTTCTGTCAACGTACTATTTCTAAACTTTCTTTGCTGACCAAACTTTCTCTAGATGAGCAATATAGTTCATTGGACTTTGGCATAAGCACCTCCACCATATTTTTGTCCTATTTCTCTGAGCTGGCTCAGAGTTTGGATATTTCCAATCTCTTTAGATACAAATTTGTGAGCAATTGTTTTTTTGGTTGTTTGCAGAGGTTATTTGGATATTTATTGGATATTAACTTTTTTCTTTGTTGCTCTTTTTAAACCTGATTTTTATATGCATATTTTTCTAAATTTAAGATGCATTCTATGGGCAATAAATGGCAATTTTAATGTGGCCAGTCCTCCCCCAATATGCTTTTCCAATTGCAGTGCACCTTGCAACAATCTGTCTTAGAACTGAAGACATATCACAGATTAATCTTTAGGGAAAACCTTTAAATTCTTGAGAATGCCTCATGGTAACTCCTATATAGTGATCATACTCACTTTATATCATATTTAAAGTTAAAATGTATAATTTCCGTGCTTGTTTCAGCAGCACATATACTAAAATTAGAATGATACAGAGAAGATTAGCATGGTCCCTGTGTAAGGATGACATGCAAATTCGTGAAGCGTTCCACATTTTTTTAAAAGAAAAAAATGTATAATTTCCTTTGGTACCATTCATAAAAAGTTTGGAAAAATGTGAATTTGTTGCTTTCCCACCTTTAGTATTGCATTCTTTGCATAAAGGAAATGGGAAAATGGTAGTCTTGTTACCACTTCTATTAGTTAAGATTGCATTTACTTCAAAAGGAGAGAAATTCCGATGTGAAGCCTGCTTTTTTTCTTCTTATAACAATAAGTCTGGAGGTGCTGCAGCTACCTCTTCATCTACTAGAGTGTTTCTGACATGTGTATATGGTTTCTCAAGGCCATAGGAAGTTTAAATTGTCAGATTCATGCAACAGCATAAGGGTAGCAGGGTTTCTAAAATTGGCCCTTCCCATTAGGGACACAGATGGCTGCTACACATTCAGACACCATATCATTATTCCAAGGGAAAAGAAGGGGATTGGGTGCAACAGACTTCTGTTTATATCTCATTGGTAAAACCCTAGCTGCTGATGATTCTGAGAGGAAAAAAATATAGCTTTCCAACCACTATAATAGAAGAAAGCAATCAAGAAGAAAGTTGGTAATGCATGTTGAGCAAGCCAACCTAAAATAACTTCCGCTTTTCTTTTGGAGATTTAATTTCAGACCTTCTTTTAATTTTTGATACCATCGGTTTTAGTACTTGCAAACCTTTAGGCAGGAAAGCAGGCTAAAAAATATATTCAACTGAAAACATGAGCCATTTTTCTTTAACGGAAGAGGATGGATAACTCAGACAATGGTGTCAAAAACCCAAAGGATAGGTCAAGAGCTATGGAAAACCATTCCTGGAGAGCAGTACTGAGCTTTGAAAATGAGACTGGTGGCATGGACCCAACTGAAATTGAGATTGTTTGGAGCTAGTTACTTTCATTGACCTCACATTCCCCATTTTTTGAGACAATGTGTCTATTGTGGTTCCTATTCCTGACTCAACTTTATATGTCAGTGTATGAAGGGCAGGCCAGACAAGTTCTCTCTTTAGTTCATAAGTCTTCAAATTGAAAGGAATCATCCTTGAGAAGTTGTACATCTGAGGAGGTACATCCAAGGAGTTTAATTCATGCCAAAAGCTGATTTAAACTATGTCATCATGGAATCCTTGGTATGGATGTTTGCTTTCACATAAGAGGAAAGTAAATTGTTATGTGTGTCAAACTATATTTTCTAAACATGGACACAACAATATTTCTCATACCTGATTTATTCTGCAATGTGACCTTGCCGGTCTACCCTCAAAAAGTAGAGTTTATGTCCTACCCTCCAGAATGTACAGAACCCATGAGAGTGCATTGGTCAAAAGAATACAACAGATATTATACTGTGTCGATTGAGGCATACCTTTTTTCGTCTTGTTGTTTGTTACCTTTGTTGCTTCTGGGTACTACCCTGGTGTCCTCACTTTGGAAATCATGTCGCTCAGAATGATATTATTTGCTTTAGAAGTCAACAACTATATGCACAGGCCATGCAGAGATGTTGTGATTGAGAGCCCCAGCCAAGGTCCTAGCATCAATTCCCAGCTATATACATAAGCCCTGATGGATGTTCAGTCTAGATAACTCCTGTCACCCCTGACTCCAACTGCATGAGAGATTCCAAGTAAGAACCATCTACCTCAGCAGGGCCAGGTCACAGATCCCGGAGGTGTAATAGTGAACTGTTATTTAAGCCACAAAACATGGGGTGGCTTATTTAAAAATACAAACAGGACGGTGCGGTGGCTCAATGGCAGAATTCTCACCTGTCATGCTGGAGACCCAGATTCGATTCCCAGAGCCTGCCCATGCCAAAAAAAAGAAAAAGAAAAAAACCCCACAAATAATGAGAATTGTAACCTTTGCATTAAACCCTTACAAATGTCTCAGTTCCAACTTTAAATAAAATGTGGCATGGCTAAATATCTGGATACTATTGCTTATCAAGATAAATGATCTTACAGTCCATTGATATGGTAAGAGTGTTTCCTAATTTTTAAACTGAGGCAGTTCAGCCAGAATCTGCAACCTGTTGCATTTGGGTTATTTTGAAGATTGGGTTTTGAAGGGAAGCTAGCATAAATAGGTTAAACAATTGCAAAATGAGGCGGCAATAATTACTACTCAATCACTTCTCCAGTACAAATATGTGTCTAAATCTATAGAAATATCTAGCATTTTTACACTTGTCATTTGGCTGCCCTTCAGTATGTTACTGTCTAATTAAAACACTTCACCATCATGATCAGACCAATAGCATGCTTTCTTTTTCCATGCCCATTCAACAGATCATTCCTTGGTGCTAGATTCTTGTGAAATTATACCTCTTAACTGTAGCATGTATCACCTTGCCCTGTCAGGTTTCCTTAGGTTTAATCTTTTTTTGGAGTCAGATTATTTATATTGATAATATATATATATATATATATATATATATATATATTTATATATGTATATATATATATTTATATTGATAAAATCAATATTTAGTTACACATCTGTGGTGAGTTCTTGGACCACCAACTGTACCATGAAATGGTGGGTAACTTTTAGGAGAAAATAAATGAAGTACTAAAATAGTGATAACTATTAGTTATCACTTTGAATTTATTCTAAATCAGGAAATAGTTTCAATCTATATTATAGTTTTATTTCCTATTATTGTCTTTCATGGCCTTCATATCAGGAAAACAGAAAAATTTGATGTTTGCATTTCTTGCACTGATTTTTCAAACTAATACTAAAAGTTCTATAACCCTTAGATTTTGCACAGTGGTTTAATAAATAATGTAAACGTGCATACGTGGATGCTTTCATTTTTGGTAATTATTCTTTTAATTTTTTTTTTTTTTTTTTTTTTACATGGGCAGGCACCAGGAATCGAACCCGGGTTCTCGGGCACAGCAGGCAAGCGTTCTTACCTGCTAAGCCACCCTGGCCCGCCCTAGGGTAATTATTCTTAATGGAACATTTTCTCTGCTTTCTAATATATAATTACTCAAATCATTCTTATTCTCAAAACAAAATTCCTGAACTACAGTTTCATGGAAGCCTCTTTTTTATAATCACTCCACTAAAAATAATTTTACCATCTACACCAATTGGTATTTATCTCCTCCTATTTTGTGACTTTCTTGAGTTTACTGTGAATTTTAAAGATTTATTCACAGAATTAAACTTCCATATTATATTATACATTTTATATATTTCAGTTCTTAAGTATCTAATTAATTTTAATATTTCTAGCATCTTATATATAGTGTATTATCAAAATATGTTTATTGAGTGACTGGCTGACTGACTGATAAGTTGTAAGAAATGGCCTTCTTTGTGAAAACCATTGTTGTATTCCAGCATGTAAAGAGTTTGGAAAGAGTCACTCTGGTGCTCACAATGCAAATAACAAATAAAAAACGTGAACAATTGAAAATTGTTACAAATGTGTTAGCTATCAATAGTCACTTTAAATGTGAATGGTCTAAATACACCAAAACACCAAGGCAGATACTGTCAGAGTGGCTACAAAAACAGGACCCAACAAATTGTCTTCTATGAGAAACCCACTTTCATTACAAAGACGCAGGCTTCATTTTTTTTTTTTGACACAGGTAACTTAAAAGCAAAATGATGGAGAAAAAAATAGCCTGTGAACATTAATTAAAAGAAAGTAGGAACAGCCAAACTAATTTAAGAGAAAGCCAACTTCAGAAGCAGGAAAATTATCAAGAAAAAAAGGGGCATTGGACAATGGTAAAGATATTAATACTCCTAGAAGGCATAACCAAAATAAACAAAAACTTACCTCAACTGGATCTAATCTACATTTGCAGAACACTTTATCCAGCAAAACTGAATACACATTCTTCTCAAGTTGATATAAAAAATATGAAACATTCACAAAGATAGACGTCATTCTTAGCTATAAAACTTACCTTAACAAATTTTTAAAAATAGAAGATATAAAAGTATGCTCTCAGACCACAATGGGATAATCTAAATAATACATGGGTCAAAGAAGAAGTTTCAAAATAAATGAAAATGCAATTTGAACTAAATTAAAATGAAAATACAGCATATCAAAATTTGTGGGAGATACTGAAGGTTGCGCTCAGAGGGAAATTTATAGCATTGGATACATGTATTAGAAAAGAAGAAAGCTTCCTCCATAGGAATCTGGAGAAATAAGATCGTGTAAATCTAAATGAAGAAAAAATAAAATAATAAAAATAAAAATTTAAGAGCAGAAATCAATGAATTTGAAAAACAGGAAGACAAAAGAGAAAACAAGCAAAACCAGAAAGCTCATTCTTTGAAAAGATAAGTTAGACTGATAAAACCATAGCAAGTCTAATCAAGAAAAAAAAATAGGGAAGACTCAAGTTACTAACATTATAAAAGAAAGAGAGGCCATCACTGTCAATCCAATGGACAACAGGATAGAAAAGAACAATCAGCCCAATTCTATGTCCACAAATTTGATTACCTAAATGAAATTGGCCAATTCCTTAAAAGATAAAATCAACAAAACTCAAAACAAGAGATTTACATCATCTGGTTTGGTCTATAACTATTGAAGAAATTGAGTCATTTATTAATAACCTTCCAAAAATGAAAATTCCAGATCCAAATGGTTTCACTGGGAAATTCTACCAACCAATAAGAGAGAAATTATGCCAATTCTCCACCATCTTTTTGAGAAACTGCAAACACAGGGAGCAATACTTACAGCATTTTGTGAGGTTAGCATTACCTTTATAACAAAATCAGATTGGACATTTTGAGAAAGAAAACTGCAGATCAGTATACATTAGCAAGTCTAAGTCAACAATGTATAAAAAGAATTATACACCACAACCAGGTAGGATTGATTCTAGGTATGCAAAGTTGGGTCAACATTTTAACATAAATTAATGTAACTCATAGTATCAACAGGCTAAAGAAGGAAAATCGCATGATTTTATCAATAAAAATATTTGACAAAATCCAACATCAGGAATGATAAAAATAACTCAGTACAATAATAATAGGGCAGAACTTCCTCAATTTTATAAATTCCTAGAAAACCCTACAGCTTCTGTCATACTTAATGTTGAGATACTAGATGCTTTCTCTCTAACATCAGGAATAAAGTAAAAATGTTTCCTCTCACTTCTCCTATTTTCAACATTGTACTGGAATGCAGTACATTCCTAGCTAATGCATTAAGACAAGAAGATGAAGGAATATGTACACAGATTGAGAAAGAAGTAATTTAATTGTCTTTCTTTGCAGATGGCATGATTGTATGTTTAGAAAAACACCAAGTAATCTACAAAAAAATATTGGAATTAATATGTCATTATAGCAAGGTTATTGCATACAAATTTAATATACAAAAGTCAATTGTTTCTCCTTATACTAGCAATGAAAAAATACAATTTAAAATAAAAATACATAACAACATGTACAATAGTACCAAACACATGAAATACTTGGGTATACATCTAACATAATATGTACAAGATCTATGTGAGAAAAAAAAAGCAAAATTCTAATAGAAGAACCTCTAAATAATTGGAGAAATAATCCATATGCATGGATTGAAAGACAATATTTTTAAATGTCAGTTCTCCCCAAAATTATAAATATAATTTCAATGCAATCCCAATCAAAATTGCAGAAAGTTGTTTTGTGGATATTGACAAATTCATTCTAAAATTTAAAGGGGAAAAAAAGTTTTAATCAAAAAGTATTGGCAAAGTTCCTTGAGGGATGGGAGAAAAAATATGGAACTATTAAACTTTACCATCAAGAATCTCCTGATACTGTGTCAAATTTTAGGGGCACCCAAATCAATAGGCCATGCCCTTGATCTTGAGGCTTACTCTTGTGAAGCTTATGTAGGTAGCAGAGAAGCTTAGCCCACTGATAGGTATGTGTACTGGTTTGAAATGATGTATACCCCCTGTCAAAAAAAAAAGCCATGTTTTAATCAAAATCCCATTTCATTAAGATAGAATTATCCCTATTCAATACTGTATGTTTGAAACTGTAATCAGATCCCCTCCCTAGATGACGTGATTTAGTAAAGAGTGGTTGTTAAACTGGATTAGGTGACGACATGTCTCCACCCATTTGGGTGGGTCTTGATGGGTTTACTGGAGTCCTATAAAAGAGGAAACATTTTGGAGAATGGGAGATTCAGGCAGCAGAGCAGAATGACATAGCCACGAGAAGCAGAGTCTACCAGCCAGTGACTTTTGGAGATAAAGAAGGAGAATGCCTCCCAGGGAGCTTCATGAAACAGGAAGCCAGGAGAAGAAGCTAGCAGATGATGCTGTTTTTGCCATGTGCCCTTCCAGATGAGTGAGGAATCCTGACTATGTTCACCATGTGCCTTCTCACTTCAGAAAGAAACCCTGAACTTCATCTGCCTTCTTGAACCAAGGTATCTTTTCCTGGATGCCTTAGATTGGACATTTCTATAACTTGTTTTAATTGGGACATTTTCTCAGCCTTGGAACTGTAAACTAGCATCTGATTAAGTTCCCCTTTTTAAAAGCCATTCTGTTTCTGGTATATTGCATTCTGGCAGCTAGCAAACTAGAACAGTATGCCTAACAGTTGCTTCTGGAGGACCTCTTCTGTTGCTCAGATTTGGTCTCATTCTCTTTAAGCTCAACTCTGCAAGTGAAATCATTGCCCTTCCCCCTACGTGGGACATGACATCCAGGGGTGAAAGTTTCCCTGGCAATGTGGGAGATGACTTCCAGGGATGAATCCAGCCCTGGCACCATGGGATCAACAATTCCATCCTGACCAAAAAGGGGAATAGAAGAGTAACTAATAAAGTATCAGTGGCAGAGAGTTAAAATACAGTCAAGAGGCTACTCTGGAGTTTCCTCTTATACAAGCTTCAGTTAGACATTGTTACCTATCATAACCTGCCAAACCCAAGCCAGAACCATTCCAGCCAATCCTAAAGAACACCTAGGGCAACATATAAGATTCCACATGGGTTCCATGCACTTGAGTAACTTTTCAGAAACCTACAACCTCCAGATGGGTCCCTGGACCAGATAACTCCTGAAACCTAGAGGGCCCAGCCTCTCCTGACCATCAGATATTTCCAACTACTTACCCTATATTAGTAACAGATTCTTCCAACATGAAAAAATTAGAATGATCATAGCCCAAACACCCTTAAATAGAGGAATAGAAAGATCAAAGGTGATGGTGGAGTTATACAGAGAAGGTGGGATTTAACAAATGAATATGCTTGCTGAATCATCAAATTGGTATCTCTTTCAGTTGCCATTATCTTAGAGCAGCTGGAAGTAAAAACCTAAAGTTGTGAAATTATAACCCACGTCAAACTCTGTAATATGTTCTACCACTAATTGTGGTGCTGTGCTTTGAAATTTATTGGGTTTCTCTCTCTCTCTCTCTCTCTATATATATATATATATATATGTTATTTTTCACAAAAAAGAAAGAAAAAAGTCAATTGTATTGATAAAAAAATATTTATGCCTTCTAGCCTCCTATATTCTGGAGCAGCTAGAAGGAAAAAATCTAGGATGGAAAAATCCTAGAAGGAGAGGATGATATGGTAGCCCACAACTAACTCTGGGATCTGTCCTGTAACTACTTGTTGAAGAGTACTTTGAAAACCATTGCTTTTTTATTTCCTTGCTCCGTATATATATTATACTATAGAATAAAAAAACTTTTTTTAAGTGAATCAGTAAAAGAAAGTTCAAAAGTATTGCTTTTTTTTTTTGGCATGAGCAGGCTCTGAGACTCAAACCCAGGTCTCTGGCATGACAGACAAGAATTCTGCCACAGAGCCACCACTGCACCACCCTCAAAAGTATTGACTTTTCAATGCATACAGTAATTCTAGTTTACCAAAATTTAAAAATTGTGTAAAGAGTTTGGCTTTATACATGGTTGAGAAGAATTTGGTATAAATCTAGTTCCTATAGTTTGGGGCCTAAGTTAAGGAAATAATATTATAAAGTAGTGTTACTGTGTAGAGCCCTGGCAATAGCCCACTCCACTGAGGCTGCACATGTTTGTGGTGCTCCCTAACCTGCCGATGGGTATGGGGTGACAAGGTGAATGCCAGGTGGCAATGGGAAGCTGTCCCAGGGTGATAAATTTGTCATAAAACAAACCGTAGATAATCAAGAGTTGACTATGCTATGTGTGCTTTACTATAGGGCAGTGCTTTTCAGACTTTAAAGTGCACCAAGTTCTTGTTAAATTCAGATTCTGATTTAGTGCATCCGTGTGGGGTCTGAGACTGCGTTCCTAACAAGCTCCAAGGTGGTGCTATAAATAAAAAATATTAAAATAAAGTTTAAATGGAAGCAGAAGATTCAGATTAGCTAGATATACTGAAGAAGAGAAAATCAGAGAAATAACACTACCTAATTGTAAAACTTACTATAAAGCTGTAGTGATCAAGACTGTGTAGCATTGGTAAGAGAAGGAAATAGAATGAAACAGATAGGGGAGCCCAGAAAGAGAACCACACAAATCTAGTCACCTGATCTTTCATGAAAGACCCAGAGCTAGCCCATGGGAAAAGGATAGTCTTTTCAATAAACGGTGCTGCAGCCTTAGATGATAATAAACAATTAGAAATAAAGGAAGAATCAAGACACAGCTAAATTCTTTGGCAATAATTAACTCACAATTGATCTGAGACCTATAGGTAAAAGGCAAAATTCTAAAACTTCTAGAAGATAATATAGGAGAAAATATAGGTAACATTGGGTCTGCTAAGTTCTTAGAAACAACTTCAAAATATGATTGATTAAAAAAATAAAATCGATGCCAGATGTTAAAATTTAAAACTTCTGCTCTTCAAAATATGCTTTTAGGGGAATGAAAGGACAAGCTTCCAACTGGGGGAAAATATTTATACGTACCTGATAAAAGACTGATATCCAAAACTCAGCAGTAAGGAAAAGAAAGAAACTAACCAATTAAAATTGTGCAAAATAACTGAGCAGACACCTCACCAAAGAAGATATATAGATAGCAAATAAGCAAGTGAAAAGAAAAGTTAATTGCAAATAAAAATGGAAATTATCTAACAGTGTAAACCACTTACAATGGCTAAAATAATTTTTTTTAAAAAAAACTGAAAGTATCAAACAATTTTGAGTATTTGGAGCAAAAGAAACTCTTATTTTTAAAGGGAATGTAAAATGACATGGTTATTTTAGAAAACTGTCAGTTTCTTACAAGCCGAAGACTCTCACCAACAATCTAGCAATTGTTAGATTAGGTATTTATCCACATAAGTTGGAAATTTATGCCCACTCTAAATACTGCACGTAAATAATTTCAGTAGCTCTATACCTGACTGCCCAAAACTGAAAGCAACTGGTATGTCCTTCAGTCGGTGAATGAATAAATAAACTGTAGTACATCCATGCAATGGAATATTATTCAGTGATAACAAGAAATAAAAAGAAATGAAACCATGAAATACAGTAAAATGACCTGAAATGCATGTTGCTAATTGAAAGAAGCAATCTGAAAATACTACATACTCTACGATTCCAAATATACGGCATTCTGGAAAAGACAAACCTGTGTAGACACTAACATTTCAGTTCTTTCTAGGATTCTTGAGAAGGAGAGGGGAGAGGGATGAATAAAATACAGAGGATTTTTAGGGCAAAGAAACGATTCTGTGTGTTAACTTAGTGGTGGATACATGCCGCTATGCATTTGTCAAAGCCTCTAGAACTTTACAGCACAAAATGTGCATCCTATTGTAAATTATGGACTTTTGTAATATAATGTGTCAGTATTAGTTCACTAGTTGTACCAAATGTACCATACTCATGCAAGATGTGAAAGAAAGGGGAAACTGGAAGTAGTGGGTGGGACGGGGTTAATAGGAATCCTCTGTACTATTTGCTCTATTTTTTTTTTATTAAGCTAAAACTGCTCCAAAAATAAAGTCCATTAATTAAAAATATTTTCCTTAAATTAATAATAGCAGCAACATTGTCAAAGACAACACTTAAGTTCTCTTTGCAATAACATACCAGGCAGACAAAAGAAGCTAAGCAGTAACTCTGGAAGCAAGAACATTTTCTTAAGAGGCTAAAAATGGAAACTCTCCATATGCTTACCCACAGGAGGATGAAAAATGATTTGTTTTCATATGTAATTCATTTACATATACAATGGAATATCACAAAGAAGATTAATAAAAAAGAATGGGACAGAGCTCATAACTTGCCCCAGCCCACACCTCATGCCTGGCTTCAGTGAACTTTGTCTGTGTTATGGTTCAGAGAGATGACAGATAAGCTATTAGGTTCAAACAAATTAACCATGTTTGTGAAGCAAATGAAACAAGATCTCAAGATCTGGGTTCTGGATTAGGTTTCTAAACTGGGGATGATTCATTACCTTTGCATGTGTATTTTGAAAAATTTAAAAAACAGTATCCATGAAAATTTTCATACAGTGTTCTGAAAATTTAGACATATTTTCTGTGAAATGCTTGAACTCTTAGAAGCCTTCTTGATTATGACAGCAATGGAACAGATTCAAGAAGCTCAACAAACCTAAAGAAGATGTAAATAAAGAATACCATGACCAAGCAAATAATAGTAATCATAATCATGTAGAGAAAAATCTAAAAATCATCCTTTATTTCTTAAAAAGAGAGTAAAGTGAAGCATTACCTGCAAGAGAATACTAGAAGCCAGGAAATGGTAGACTAAACACTTTCAGCAGCTGAGAGATAAATAAACTAAACTTATCCTAGAATTCTAAAATCAGTGAATGTATGCCCTTAGAATAAAGGGAAAAAAAGATTTGAAAAAAAAATAAATAAGTGAAAATAGTCGGTATAACTTATCTTAAAAAAAATGCTAAAGTGCCTTCAGGTTGGTGGGAAACAATACCAGTGAGAAAATCACAAGTTCAGAAATGAAAAAAAAGAGTACTGGAAATATTTTAAAAATGTGGCTAAGTATATAAAAGAATTGACCACTGATGTATGCAAGCACATAGATGAATCTCAAAAACAATTTCAGTGAAAGAAAACAGATACAGAAAAAAATATATACTGTATAATTATATTTATTTAAAGTTTAAAAGCAAGTAACACAAGTCTGTGATGAGAGAATTGCAAAACTGGTTGTTTCTGGTGCTGGGGCAATTTGATAGAGAAAACGCAAAGATAATTCAGGATAAGTAAGTATAACCATAATCATAGCGGAGACATTAATGTAATCAGAGAAATAATTATGCAATTTATAAAAGAGTTATAAAATAAAAAGCAAGTGTGAGCTAATATATGTATATAGTAATCTGAAAGCAACAAATAGATAATAATCTTTCTTTTGATATACATATGGGACATTTGAAAAATTTGACCTTATTACTTCCACATAAGACATATCAAAAATTTCAAATTACTGTATCACAATATATTCTGTATGGAACTATGTAGAGAACATATTTTCTGATCATAATATAAATGATTAAAACCAAATTAAAAGGTAGTTTCACTATGCATGGGTATGTATAGATAATCAAAAGATTAGACAGATAGATGATAGATAGATGGATAGATAGATATTTACTTGGAAATATTTATGGATGACTAGATAATCTGTAAATTTTAAAAAAAGCAATTTTAAGACAGAAATAAAATTGAAATTTTGAAATATTTGTATCTAAATTACAATGAAGAAGATGCATATCAAAATTGTGGGGATTTAGAGACACTAGGCACAAATAAAACAAGTAAACCAGTATAACTGGAGAGCACACATTTCTTGGAAAGTAAGTGGTTACTCTTCAGTTCCAGAAGATTCTCATTATTTGTCAATATGTGTCATGTGCCGCCATAGTTTCAATTTTTTTAATGAAGCCAGAGAAAATAATTTTATGTAAAATTTTCCAGATGAAAGATGTTGGAGATTAACTTTAAAAAATTATGCTACATGAGATAAAACAAGAAAAATGATGTATCTGAAAGCAAGATGCTCCTAAGTGGTGATTGTTGATCTGGGGTCCCTGGCACAGTTCCCTCAGCAACACCAGTAGACTTGTGAGGAATGCAGATGCACAGGCCACCCAACCGTCAGAAACTCCATGGGTGGGGCTCAAAAACCTGCCTTTTAAGAAGCCCTCCCTTTGACTATTAAGCTCCCTCAAATTTGGGCAACACCAATCTGGAATTTTGACTAAGACTTACATAGTCATAGCCATAGTCAAGCTTCCCAATTAAAATAGCTTATTTTATTGATCACTGAGAAAGGGGCCCTTGTTTCCATAGCATCAAATTTGGCATCATTCAAAAAGAGAGAATTTGTCAGACCATTAAAAGGTAAGCTTTGGACATTTAAGGACACAGGCGTAACCGGCTGGAGACAAAGAATAAAAGAATCAGCTTTGTTATACAGACTTTATCTTTGTTTAAAAGGAAACCAATTTCCTGTGTGAATGTTATTCATCTAACAGTCATTTTTTTTTATTTTCCTAAGATAGAAAAGAAGTTCAGAAGATTCAACTGATAAAACATGTTCTTATTTGGATAGGAAAAACAGAAAAGCAAAACAAAACAGCTAAACAGAAGAGAGATTTTCTCTGTGGAGGCACCATGAGTCAGTTTCTGATGTAGCATGCTCCAAAATTGCATAAGTTCTGATTGGATTTCAGGGTTATATCTCCTTCCAAAACAGACCCTTTTCTCCCATAACCACCTGCTGTGTTGATTTGCTTTCTGAAGAAAATCTAAGCCTTAATAGGCAGAAAAAAAAGCCACATAAACCTAATAAAAACTGAATAAATTGATTTTCTCTAAAGGGCATTATAGTGAATAATTAAATACAGTTTGATTGTTTGCTGAGCTGTTAGGATCAATGGTGCTTTAGGAAAGCATAATGTACTACTTGTGTTTGTGTTTGCAAATAGCCAGTTGAATGTTCTTAGTCAACAATAAAATCTCAATTTCCTGTTATTTGTGTGGGAGGGTTGGGGTTGGGGGATGGTAGAAGGGACAGGAATGGGGGCAGGCCTGAGACACACTACAGACAACTACTTGTAAAGACAACAGAAGAAAAAAAAAAAAAGAAAGAAAGTATTTCCTTAAAATCCCTTAATGCCTTTTGGTTATATCTAGGGTTAAGCATGGGCAAAAAGGACTGATAGCATCTGACTTTTTCAAAATATATTCCCATTTCATTCATTGAAGCTGGCAACGTACCAAAGAAACTTTTTTTAAAAAGTTAAATTAGACCCCGTCAGTGTTCTACTTTAATTAATTGAATGCCAGGACCCATTTATGGATGAGGGTGAAGTCACCAGAGAATGAGGACAGCAGGTTTTGAGAAAGTGATCAGGAGGATACCTGCCTTCTTGAGGGGGATAGGATGGCACCAAGTTGGGGGAAGGTAGAAATGTCAAGAGCTGGGCTACTGTCCACTTTTCCCTCCAGTCAAGTCTAACAGTATAAATATTAATTAAGGAGGGGCTCAGGATATAGTTTTCATAACAACATCAAGTCTGCACATCTTTGATTTATAAGAATACTGAGTCACACTTCCATCCACAAGGGCAATTTTGAAAAGCATCCAAGTGCTGTGATGTGTCCTGATTGATGGTGGTTGGATCACCAGCTGCATCCCCCACCAATGAGCCTTTGGAGGGGCCTGAGAGTGAGCCTTGGAGGAGAATTAGACCTCACCTCAGAGAGGAAACCTAAACTAGTATTCGAGAGACAGAATCAAACACACAGATCTCAGTGTAACTCATAATTTAGCTCATAAATTGAATTTAAAAATGCATGATTAAAAGAAGGTAATTTATCAAGGGGACAAGCAATACACAGGACAGCCAAAGCAAGAGTCTTGGACTCTGAGCCCTATATTTAAAACCATGCTCCACCAGTGATCATGACTTTGAGTGTAAGTCATATATTCCCTCACTTCTAAAATGGAAATAATAGTAACAATAATGATATCTACCCTTCAACTGCTTGTCATGATTAATATAGAGAACATTTGTGAAAGTGTCTAGAAAATAAAATGTTCATAATGAATCTCAATTTGAGATCGGGTAGATGACTGAGTTTTCAAGAAATTGTCAATCAATCACTGTAGTGTGGAGCAAGGCAGAATAACTTTTGAAGCAAGCAGTACTGGAGTCAGAGTTAAAAGAAATAGAAGGAATAGATCGATGGGGAGGAGGAGAACCTATGAGAAAATGCACAGATGTGGGAATGGATGTGACCTGTGAAAAACATGCACAAGGAGACTATGAAGCACGATGTCCACCACTTTTTCTTTTTTAAATTAAAAACTCTTGAGATATAGACCAGTAGGCTCAAGATGGGGAAAGGAGAATTGCTTCCCTTTTGGCTGATAATGGGTTTTTCTTTAGCATCTTTAGACAGGCAGCCCTTCACTCTGTTGAAAAGCAGAACACCATAGAGTTACCTATGAAGGCTTTTAAATCAGATATAGCTACTCAAAAGTTCTTACAACTCAATAGTTAACATAATACAGTTGGCATTTCTACCTTTTCTACTTTGTTTTTATCACAATTATTATTGTAATGATAAACATTACCTGAAAAAAAGAGAAACTAAAGGATCTGTTAAATTTCCTTGCAATGAAAGCATTGTATAAAAATTCAACAGATATTTTATTTTATTTTGAATATTTTATTCCCAGAGCAGCTAAATTGAACAGAGTTATGTGACACCAAAGCAGATTCAAGTCCTCCATGGACACATCTGCTCTCCTTTTGAACAGCTGCTCATTCTGCTGTTGCAGCTATCCAGTCTGATAAGTCACTGTTTTCCAAGCTAGAGTACACTGAGATGGCTGGAGTTACATCATACATTGGATGTGGAAACACACGTGTTTTCCTTTTTTATTTTTCTCCCCAGTCTCTAAATTCTATATGTTTTAGCTACTTTCTACATAAATGGAGTTGTAATGCTTCTATCATCCTGGCTGAGCCCTCTTCAAATGTAAAAATAAAGGCCACACCCAGTTTTCAAAGTGAGTTCCTTGGGGAGCAAGGTCTGAGACAAAGATAAATGTGCAGAAAATTAGTTAGGGATGCTCCTGGAATAGTCACTTGGGAAGAGAAAGGACAGAACCTGGCTTGCTCAGAGAGGGAAGATGAACTGCAATGCAGTCTCAACAAACCAATAGACAACTCAGAAGCCTGAATGGTTCTTCAGTATTCTCCAGAATTAGGTGACGAAGCAGGCTTTGTTACTTGCACGTGGACCCGAAATTGAATGTCCATGATCAGGGTAGGTGGGGCTCTGACCTTGATGAAGGTAATTCTTTTTAGTCAAGCAATTTCCAAAGACAGCTGGGAGCTGAGGCCTGGCTCCAGGCAGTATTTCCTGCGGCTGGGGAAATGAGCCATACGGTACTACAGAGAGCTCTGGCCAGAACACCACAGCATGCACTACAGAGTGAAAGGGGAAAAAATAAGTATATCTAGACCACATACATACACACGCATACATACTTATATAGAAGTGTAGATTTTTCTTTTACCAAAACTTCGTCATTAGTGAAGGCTCGAATATTATAAAATATTCAATAGAATGGTAAAATTTTTCCAAGTTAGATTAAGGAATTTAGAGAAGTAGCATAGTATAAATTAAGTGTTAGGTAGACTCAACGGCCAGCAATGATGTCTTCTTTTCTTTTATGGCTTCTTATATAGTAAGTAATTTAATACTTATTAAGAACTGTGGTATTATTTTTTTTCATCCCTCCATAGGCAGTTTTGCTCATAGGAAGAAAGGAAGAAAGGAAAAAAGATAGATAAAGAAATAGAGAAAGAAGAGAAAAGAAAAAGAAAAGGAAAGGAGAACAGAAGGAAGGAAGGGAGGGAGGAAAGGGTAGGGGTGGGAAGGAAGGAAGAAAGGGAACATTATTCAGAGATTCTTTCAGTTATATTAATAAAGTTACATAACCCACCTACCTATAAAAGTGAAATTAAGACTGATTTATTCTAGAAGAGAAAAGAGATGATGCCAGTATGATAAAATGGAACCAACCTGGACCAGGAATATTAGAGTTAGATTTGGGGACTCACCTTGCCTTATGGGCAGGATATGGCATGATATTGAAAAGGCACAACCAGCTCAGGCCTGCCTCAGAAAGGGGTGGGACATGGCAGGGGGAGAGTTAAGCAGTGTTCTAATTTGGAAGCCAGGCAGGGTTGCTGCAGAGCAAGGAGGCTTGCCTCTGTGACAGTTGTGTGGGATTATGTCATGATTGGAAATCAATGGACATCAATCACAAAGCAATGTAAGATTCCATATTCTTTCCCTTAATTTTAGTCTGAAAGAAGCATTAGGTAAGGAAAAATGGTTGATTTTAAAACACTTATATATGGGAATGGATTGTGGCAGGAGATTAAAATGCCCCAAAAGTACAGAATAATTTGTTCCACTGAACCATCAGAGAGAAGGAGGCAGTGAGGGTGGTATGCTTTTTCTTTTTTTAATATTACTTTTTTTAATATTACTAGAGTAAGAATTATACAGCCAAATGGAAATGCATTTATGGTTAAGCCAAGACGAATTAGAGAAGTCATTGTATTTCTTCATGTTAAAGTATGTTAGGCATTCTTATTTCTTTAAACTTTTACCTTTTATTTTAATTTTTAATTTAGGCATCTCAAAATAACTTGCACTGTTATTTTAAAGGCAGTTTCATGTTTTAGAACAAATATTGACATCTAGTGTGCTCACTTTCTAAATATCTCAGTTATATGCAACTGCAGATAAACTAAAAGTGGACAGCTCTTCTAAAAAAATAGGGAAATACTCCCCATGAGAGCAACATCTGGATGAAGCTCAATTTGAGCATCAACACGTGACACCATATTCATCATGACTCATGTCCCCTTTTCGCTTGTTCTTTTCTTCCTCTAAAAGCAAGCTAACTTTGTATTTCAAGCTGTCCTCTAGACTTGAGATTCAGTCATCAAATTATGTAAAAATTTCTCTTCTTATGAATTTGGTGTATTTGACTAAATCAGAGGAATGTTCTTTGAGGGATGTTTCAATTACAAAAATTACAAATACTATGCTTTTGGAAAATAAGAAGCTGTTTTTTGTTGATTCTTGCCCTGGTTTTTCATTTAAAGTTCACTGAAAAATATATAACTGATTACTTGATAAACCATTTACTTTTTTTTTATCTCTATGTCAGAGTTTTCTTCTATGGACAACAATATGTGTGATTTTTCTTGGCAACCCAAAATTGTTTTCCAGAGGAGAGGAAAAACTAATGATGCATTCTCAGTGTACTAGTGGCTTGTACTCTGCCATTTACCCCACTTACCGAGACACATCTATAATCAGAAGTAGTGAGCTCTGAGCTGTTGCTCTGCTGTAAAGTAAATGTAAAATCTTTCATCCTCCCCAGTTGAAACAGCACCTTTTATCATTAAGTGAAACACTGTACTGTGAGGATAGTTTTAGTTTAACCTTTTACCACCTTTTAACCTCTCAGATTGAAATATGCTCATTTCTCATTAAGAAGAACATTGTACTGTGATAATGGTTGAAGCTTAAAAGCTTTTTGTTTCTGATGTAACAGAGTCTCAAAACTTAATCATAGAATTATGGAAGTTAGACACAGAACACTACTATTGAAGAATTTTTCTCCACTGATGGAGATGCAAAATCGCATCCTAAAACCTCCCTCTGCCAGTGCTTTCCTTTTAATAACTGGTAAGTCAATGTTCGTGCTGTTCATTGAATCGTGTTAGTTATGGTGTAACTACCTATAGTTAGATTTGAATTGTCAAAGAGCAAAGGTTGAGGAAGGTATGAAGTAGAAAGTTTTAAAGAACTCTAAGCTTGAACTGTTTCCCAGAAGGGAGTTGCATATAATAAACAGTTGCAAAGTAAGAGAGAAGGAAATGTGGATTTGGTGAAAGAAGAAAAAGGAGTATTTTTATTATCACATTGTCTGGGTTTGGGGGATAAATTTAAAAAATAGTAACTCCTTCACTGTTGCATAGAGGAAGCATTTTGGAGAAAATGCTGCAAGACTTTGGTGACAGAAGGTGTGTACCTGCTAAAATTCTGCATTCTCATGTGTTTGGCAATATCCAATATATGTAAGCAAAGGTGGGAGTGATTCCTTTCCTTTATTTTTGTCCATATACAAACAAAGGATATAAATATTTCCAGAAGTAGCATGATACCCAATGCACTCTGACAATGACCCATTCCTCAAGGAAAAGTGATTTTTCCCACTAGAAAATTTTGCCAGAATTTCTGATGGGCATTTATCTTCAAAAAAATCCCTTGGTCAGTAATTGTCAAACCTTAACCAACATCAGAATCACCTAGAGGGCTTGGTAAAACACAGATCACTCATCTGGGGGAAGATGTATACATTGAAGGAAATTATTAAGAACATGAAAAGACAACATGCAGAATGAAAGAATATAATTTCAAACTATAAATTGGATTAGGGTTTAATATCCAGAATATATATATATCCTACAACTCGGCAACAAAAAGACAAGCAACCACCCCCCCACAAAAAAAATGGGAAAGGACTTGAATACACATTTTTCCAAAGAAAATGTACGAATGGACAATAAGCACACCAAAAGATGCTCAGCATCATTAGCCATTAGGGAAATGCAAATCAAAACCACAATGATATAGCACTTCACAACTACAAGGATAGTTATTTTTGAAAGAATGGGAAAGGAGTGTTGGAAAGGATGTGGAGAATTTAGAACTCTAACGCACTGATGTTGGGAATGTAAAATAATGTGGTCTCTTTGGAAAACAATATGGCAGTTCCTCAAAAAGTCAAATATAAAATTATCATATGATCAGGCAACCCCACTTCTAGGTATGTATCCAAAGAAAGTGATTATGGTATTGCAAACTGATATTTGTGTACCAATATTTGCAGCCGCATTATCCACGATAGCCAAAAGCTGGGGAAAAAACACAAATGTTCATCAACAAATAAGTGGATAAACTTGTGCTATGCATATATACAGTGCAATATCAATTGGCCATAGAATGAAGTTATAAGACATGTTGCAACATGGAAGAACCTTGAAAACATTATGCTCCGCAAAGTAAGCATGACCTATAAAAACAAAAATGTTATGATATCACTTATAAGCAATAACTAAAAAAAGAAAATTCACAGAGACATATGCAGATTAGAAATTACCAGGGAAGGAGGAAATGGGGGATTTGGGAAGGACAAGTGTTTGGTTGCTTAAAAAAAATGTTTAAAAAAATAAAAATAAAAATTGCCCAGGGAAAAATATAAATAAAAAAGTTTTACCAATCCATCAAGTCTGAAAATTAAAAGCATGTGTATTTTTATTTATAATTTTAATCTATATGTGTATATGTATCTAGTTTACATAACATGTACATATACATATGAAGATTAAAATAATTGTTTTATAAACCTTTAATATAGTCTAGAGAGTGGCTTCAATTTTTTTCAATTTAAAATATAGTTATCTCTATAAAATATCAAGAAGTGATCCCAATAAGCAAGAATGACAAATAGGTTTCAAGTCATAAACCAATTCTCAGCATTTCAGAGAAGATGGATGGCTCCCTGTGTTGAGAATTCATGCCCCACAACCAGACTTAATGACGAAAGGTGGCAATCCTTCACGATGTCTGCTTGGGCACAGTGACAATAGAGCACTAGCATCTCAGCAGGGGAATCAAGCCATAGTTACAATCAAACTCTGTTTCTTAGGCTAGACTAACAGATTAGAAGCCCCGGGTTTGGTTACCTATTCATCTGGGGATGAGATGAAGCAAATTTATTGCAATTGATTTGCATCAATTCTGTTCCACAAAAATGTATGCCATACAAAGAAATAAAAACTTAGTAAATCAAAGAATAGTGCATTCTACTTGAGATTTTGGATAGATTTCCTTCCAATTTAAATAGACGGCTACATAAAACGTGTCTTCCTGTATGTGATACCACCACACAGTTTCTTAGGAATATATCAAACCAACTTGCATACAAAAACAATAACAGCAAAGCCAAGTTTCCTCCTCGCTGACAAGATCATCATAGTCCATTGGCTCTAGTCACTTCAAATATCAACTCCAAGATTAATGTAGAGACAGGCATTAAAAAGGTAGGATGACTTAAGGATCCATGGATTCCTGTTATGAGGTAGACTCTAAAAGGTCACCTGATTTCATACCCAGGAACTCATGTCAGCTTTGTTATACTTTGGCCTTCATAATCCATTTTTAATCAAGTTATTTGTTTTTTTCATATAGTTCACCATAGCCCTTGACCTAAAACACTAACATTTTGAAAAGACTTTATTTCTCTATTTATACCTAACAGATGTTAGCTGATTTTGCCCCATCACTGAATTGCATTGAATTTTACCCCAGTGACAGTTTTATAATTTTGTGTTATTTGGGTGTGAAGGATATGTCCTATAATCCTTGAATCATGCTAGTTGTAAATCTCATATGAATCTATGACTTTGCTTTCCTAACAATAATGTAGGCAATGCTTGCAATTCCCTTTTTTTATAGCATTTGTTCCCCCTATTATTTATTTTTATTCCATATGTTCAACTCATTTGTTTACAAGGTAGATAAAAGGAGCATCAGACACAAGGTTTTCACAATCACACAGTCACATTGTGAAAGCTATATCGTTATTCAATCATCCTCAAGAAACATGGCAACTGGAACACAGCTCTCCATTTTCAGGCAGTTCCCTCCAGCTGCTCCATTACATCTTGAATAACAAGGTGATATCTACTTAATGCATAAGAATAACCTCCAGGATAACCTCTCAACTCTGTTTGGAATCTCTCAGTCATTGGCACTTTGTCTCATTTCACTCTTCCCCCTTTTGGTCAAGAAGGTTTTCTCAATTCCTTGATGCTAAGTCTCAGCTCATTCTGGGTTTTTCTCAATCCCTTGATCTGAGTCTCAGCTCATTCTAGGATTTCCGTCCCACGTTGCCAGGAAGGTCCACAACCCTGGGAGCCATGTCCCATGTAGACAGGCGGAGGGCAGTGAGTTTGCTTGTTGTATTGGCTGGAGAGAGAGGCCACATCTGAGCAAAAAAAGAGGCTCTCTTGGGGGTGACTCTTAGGCCTAAATTTTAAGTAGACTTGACCTAAATTTGTGGGGTTAAGTTTCATATGAACAAACCCCAAGACTGGGGGCTCAGCCTATAGCTTTGGTTGTCCACACTGCTTGTGAGAATATCAAGAATTCAACTTGGGGAAGTTGAATTTCTCCCCGTTCTCACCATTCCCTGAAGGGGGCTTTGCAAATACTTTTCCATTCACTGATCGAATCACTCTGGGATTCATCGGGGCATCACTCTGGACAAACCAACAAAATCTCATGCCCTACCTGAGATTCCAAGTACTTATGGTGTTCAATCAAACTATCTACATAAGTTATATTAGGAGATGCACTAGTCAAAATATAAATTTTTTAACCAATAAACATTTTTTGCTTTAGTCTCACACATAAAGTGACATTTTAAAATATTAATTACAATCTATTTTCAGCACCCTGCAATAATGACATTCCTTTGTTCTTCCTCATGCAAAAACATTTTTAAAATTTGTACATTTAGTCACTATTATTATATACTGTAGGCATTCCTAGGTTATACCATCTCAATCTTTAACATCTATCTTTCTTTCTGATTTCATTTATGTTCCCAGCCCTCCTCCCTCTATAATTCTCACATGCAGCGTCGCAATTCCCTTTTCAACAGAGCACAGAAATAAACTGGTGTGTTTTATAGCGCACAAAAAAGTTTTAAGAAAAAGGATCGCAGATGAGTTGTAACCTTTGTGGGCTAAGCAATTTGGGACACATATAGGAGCATGGAATATTTAAGTCCCTGGTTCTGGAATTAACTCTCCAGAAGCCCGGGCCCTAAATCCCACTCTCCAAGATAGCAAGTCAAATGTCAATCTTCTCTGCATGGGAAAATGTCAGTATCTAGAGGATCTGTTTTGAAATGCAAGAACATGAGGCTCCTGGGAAATTTCTTACATTTGGATCAAAGAGAGGTGACATGGAAGTGTCAAAGCAAAAACTCAGAGAAGTCAAGCACAGGATGAAGTCCTCCAAGAGAAAGCAGTTTATTACAGTCTTAGCAGATTTTCAAGTTTGTCCCAACCCAGGTTTCAGTTAAAAAAGAAATCAGCTTTTGGAAGTATTCATACATACAAGAAATAAAATCATGCTTAGCAACATCTTAGCAACTATAGTTGTCAAATGACATAAGACTTCTTAATTCCATACCCCATCCACTAAGGGAACAGCAGTCCAGATACAAGTGCCAGCAAGAAGTTTTTGGCAAGAAAGAACAAACAATATCAGACAAAATAATGAATGACTTAGAAAATAATGTGATTTGTTTAGAAATATTATGAGTACCCAAAACTAGAGTTATGACTTTCTTGACCAAAAAAAATTGTATTTTTAATCCTCTGTAGCCAAAAGGCAAAAGTATTTGAAATCTTAAATTTCTGCCTATTGCCAAAAATCCAGTGACCTTTCTTGAATTCTTTATTAAATTTCATTTTTCTGACATAGGAAAATCTCTTTCCAAAGTTCTTTTCAAACCTTACAGCTAGGGAACTGGTATTCTCGTTAGTTAGGGCATGGGTGGGAAAACTATAACCCAGGGCCCAAATTTGGCCAATGTTTGATTTTATAAAAACTTTTATTGGAACACAGCGTGGCCCATTGGTTAATGTATCTTCCATGACTGCTTTCACACTGTGGCAGAGTTGGGTCTTTACAACAGAGACCTTACGACAGGAAAATCCTAAAATAATTGCTAACTGGACCTTTACAGAGAAAGCTTGCTGGTCCCTGAGCAAGGAGCTTAGGGAAATGAAGAGGTAATTTGCATAATGCAGGCATACAGCATTGAAATTCTCCAAAAGTGGAAATGGAGGAAGGAAGTGAAGGTAATTAGGAAAGTCTGTTTATTTCTTTTTGTTATTCTCACTCAGTTGCTGATGATGTTGCATAAAAATGTAAACATTATCCCATGGTGATGGAGAAGGTTGAATATACCTTTCCAGAAGTCTAATTAAGGATGAATTCCAAAATACAAATACCAAGATTTTGCATGGCATACTTTGAGCAAGAATTCAAATCTTATTCCTATCCAAAGACATCTAAGCACCACAATCTCTGATTCTTTGTATTATATCTTGGCCAGAAAATGTACGGGGTGTGGCTCAGAATAGGCTAAGAGAGACCAATGCCATTTATCAGAATGTTTTCTCTCCTCTTCTCTAGAGCGAGTTCATTTTGTTCTTTTTCGGTACCAAAATTACTCTCACTCCAAAGTCCTTTTTTACTGTGGCTTTGAGAAATGAGGCATTCATGAAAAGACAAAAGACTGACTGTTCAGGAAAATACAGCCAACTTTCTAGCTGTTTCCCATATAATTACTTGGGAGATGAGTGTTTGAACTTGTCATGAGTCTCTTCAGAATGTGTAAAAATTCTCATATTTAAATTCTCATATTATTTCTTTATGAAGACTATCACTTACCCTGGCATAGAAAATGAAAAATAGTGACAAATCCAGATTCAAGACATATCATCTTGAAGTTATTATGTATCGCTTTTTCTATGAATAAGTTAATGTAATTTGACAAGGATTGTGTCATGTATGTGTTTTAGCTACACACCTGTTTTCCACTACTGCAAGATGGAAAGAGAGAATATGGACATACATCTTCCTACAGCATGGGGATGCAATTAAATGAGAGGCTAAAGGAACCTGATTTATAGGGACACATTAGTCCTGTGGCTATGCTGGCAAATAAAAATCCAGTCATTCCATAGGTGAGAAAATTTATTTCAGGGAAGAGAAGATTAAACATGGGCTTAAAATTGGCAATAAAATTGATAGAATACTAGTCACCTATTTATCTCGCCTTAGGCAGAGTTCAATCCTATTAGAAAATCCAGAAACTAGGTGAGAATACCAAAAGACAAGGAAAAGCTTAGTCTCACCATTTTATCTCCAAGAAAGCCAACCCTTGTTGAGGTGGGGGTGAGTGTTTAAAAGAAAAGCTATAACTCAATTATATCACTGGACCCAGGACTTTATATAATATTACTAGCATATGTTAATCAGACATAACTCAACTACTCGCTAATAAAGGACAACCGATATATTCCTAAGTAGAATAGATTTTATTGGTTCTGTCCTCTGTGTTGCTGAGCCTAAAATAGTTTGACATATTAGTCAGAACCTCAGTTCTAGACAAGAGAATCCACTCCAGCTAATATCATCAGAAAAGAATTGTTAAAGAACAGTGAGCTCATAGAACCATTAGAGGCATAAGAGAGAGGCTTCAAGCCAGGTTGGTACCGTCTCTAGTAGGTCTCCTTCTGAATCAGGAAGCTATTTATACAGCTACTATTTCCAGACCTTCATTCTCTCTTCCATGCCTTGGAAACTACCAGAACTGGAAGCCATACCCTCTCCCTTATTGAGTGCAGAACCAGTGCTGCTTCCATCATGATTAAAAGGTTATGGACCCAGGGCAGTGCCTCTCCAGTGGCTGGCTCTGCAACATAGCTGCATCTGTCTATATCCAAGCCAGCAAAAAATGAAGCCCTGGGGCCAGCCTCTTCTCCCATTTCACTCAGTTCTGAATTAAATCTTACGTGTGTTCAGATTTCTGGGAGAAATTAAACTACAGTTATCTGGACCCTAGAAGGCCAGTTATTTGTCTGCTTATTGTTTTTAACTCTACATTTAGGCAGCAGGAAATAATCAATCATAGTGTATTTAAAAGAAATTATGACTATGCATAAGAAAAGGGAGGGCTGGGATTATAGACAATCAAATTCTGATATCACCTATCTGGAATTGAAAGAGAAAAAGAGGCATAAAGACAGAGAGAGTCCTGTCCCTTTAATAATTTAAAGTGATCATTCAAATTTAAATAAAAAATTAAAAATAATTTGCTGAATAAAAACCTTTAACCCTCTAAATTTTCTCCTGTTGTAGTATCTTGAAGAAAACCACATGTTAAGGAAAAAAAAAATAGAAGTTGTTCCAACTAGATGCAAAGATGTAGGGGAAAGGGAAAAAGCAAACAAAAGCCAAGATACTCTTTCTTGAAGAAGATCCAAGCAAAATTCTGCTCAGTAATTATTTTGCATCATCATAGTTAACTAAAATATAACTGAATATTTGTCTCAAGTGGTTCTGGAGGCAAAAGCAGATAAAAAGGTAGAGGTTGTCTCATGTTCTTCCTGGATTCCTCTCTCTTTTTCCCTTTCTCTTTTTTAAGTGATGTCAAATTATTCTCACTAATCCTCCTTCCACAGATTCTCCTTCCACAGTCTCCTCTGTTCCTCTACCATGCTCCAAATAAGTACTGTCTGATGGAACACCTCTGGGACTGGTACAGGGAAGGGAAACTGCCACCTAACCAATTCAGAAACTTAATAGGCTAGCTTGTAATTCTTACTTTGAATCCTCATTCAACCTATCACAATATTTCACAATCTTTAATTTATGTGTTTGCCAACCAATCACAATGTACCAAAATGTCAAGCTCCACCTCCCGTTGTTTAATAAATAAAAACCCATGAGCCAAAATACCTGGTATGCATCTCTTCCTTTAAGCATGCCTGTACTCATCCCTTGAGTGTGTACTTCCCTTCTTTTATAAGCTCTATCACTTGCTTATACCTGCTTTTTTCCTCCTTGAATTCCTTCTTGCAATGAGACATCAAACCTGGAACAAAGCCCTGGAGACAGATGTACATAAAGTTAAAAAAAAAAGTGAATTGTAATATATAAATGAAGAAACATACAGAATGCAGCACAGAAAAGAAAATATTAATAATAAGAATAAGAAATAAATATTTAGGGGGGAACAAAAAAGGGTAACACAGCTCCAATGTGAGTTCCAGAAGGAGATAATAGAAAGACTGTGATTTTTCAAACATAAGTTTGCAGACTTGATGAAAAACATAAATTGTCAGCATGAAGAATTGCAAAGAATCCAAAATAGCTCAAATTAAAGAAATTTACACCTGGACACATCGTACTAAAATTGAAGAATATTAAGGACAGTAAGGATATTTATAAAATCATCCAGAGAAAACAGAGAATTCACCTCCAAAGAAACACATATGGACTGTTGACTTCTTAACAGCAAAATAAGAACCGAAGGCAATGGAATAAATCTTCAAAGGGATGAAATAAAATAGTTATCCACCTGCATTTCTCCACCCAGTGAAAATTTTTTCAAGAATAAAGGCAAAACAAAACCAGTTCTTTCCCCCCCAATTCATCATCATTTCATATATATTGTTTACATTTTTGTGTGCTCAGATCTTTCAATTATTAGATTTGTAAACTTAGAAATGTCATTTAGGCCTTAAAAATTTGTCTGCCCCATGCAAATTAAAATCTCCTTGGTAAGTTCCACACAAGCCAAAAAATATTTGGTACTTTGATTGCAATTACATTAAATTTCTTGAAAGGCTATGAAGACTGCTGTCTAGAGTCTCCCTAGAGAGGAAAAAAAATCTTTTACTGAAAGCCCTTTCTTTTTATTTTTATCCCAAGATATATTTTAAATCTTGGCATGTTTGGGAATGGGATCACTTTTTAATCAAGCTTTTCTAATTGCTCATAATTAGGAAAGCTATCGATTTTTCATGTTGGCATTTTACCTTCATAAATTTATTTGTCCTAGTACCATTTCAATTGATTCTCTTTTAGGTAGTCATAATATCTAGAAGCAATGATAGTTTTAGCTTCTCCTTTCGAATAGTGATTCTTCTTTTTGTTTTTGTCTTCTTGTATTGGCTAGAAAATCTATAACTCTATTGGCCAAAACTGGTGGGTATTTATATATCTTCTTCCTAAATTTTATGGGGATATTTGAAATTGATTATCAAAAAGGATCAGTTTGGTAGAATGTTTACAGTACAGGGTTTGACAAACTATGGCCCATGAGTGAAATTATTCATGGCTTGTTTTTAAAAGTAAACTTTAATTGGAATGCAGCCATGCTCATTAATTTGCACATTGCCAGTGGCTTCTTTCACACCATTTTCATGCTATAATAGCAGTAGGATGGACCACAAGCTAAAAATATTTTGCTATTTGGCTCTTTACATGAAAGTTGGCCAAACCAAGTTCTGAAAGTAAATACATATCCATGTTTATATCCATATCTATATCTCTGTATAATCATCTGTCCATATCTTTGTAATAATGTGTATCAAATTTTAACTAAATTTCTTCAAAACTCTGGATTTTGAGGTTAACAAAAAAAGTTTTGAACCATATCAAATACTATCTTTCTAGCTATTGAAATCATATTGATTTTACTATTTTATTTTTTAATATGACATATTTCTGTAGTAAAATTATAATGTTGAAGTATGGTATCACTAAGATAAACTCTATGTGTTAATGATGTCTTACTACAATGCCTGGCTTTTAATTTGAAAATACTATATTTGGGATACTTGCATCTCTATAAGTAATATCTTTATAAGCTTCTGTGTGCTATCTCCCTTTTTAATTTTCATACCATCAATCTTTCCTCATGGGGAGAATAGTGAAATATGAATAGTTAATTTAACTCATTAAGTAAATGCTCTATTCTTAATGGTTTGATAAAAAGTGATTCCACAGTTTTATAGGCCTACTGCCTTTTTGCAGAATTTTTGATGTCTGTTTTCAATATCTTTCCACATCCTTGATCTTTTAGAGCTTTCTTTGGCTTTTGAGTGATTTTGAATTTTTCTAAAATGTATTTATCTAGGTTTGCAAACTATTAGTAAATAATCATATATAGTAACAGTCATCTATATCCACTGCTACTAGCAAGGTATGAGGATATTTATTTCCTCACATCTTGGCTAATCCTCATAGATAATATTGTCAATTCAAAAAGAAACCAACACACTGATAATTAGAGCTGTACATCTTTGTCTGGTAACTTCCATATCTTTGAACCAGGGAAGATAAACACACAAGCTTATAGGCAATTGGATTTCCTCTTCAGTGAATGTTATTTATATCTTTGGACTACTTTTCCTTTGAGTTGTCTTTTTCTTTTTCTCATCAGTGTATAAGGATATTTTATATAAACTGTGAACCAGCACTTTGTCAATTATAATATTGCAATTATAATAATTATAATAATCTTCCTATCTGTAGCTTGTCTTTTTAGTTGGCATACAGTATGAATGTGGGTTTTTGTTGGATGATAAGTTTTAGAGTTATACAGCCTGTCCATAGGTGAGCAACTCCTAGAGTTATCAAGGAAAGTCCATTGTTTAAGGACTCGTTGAGATAAAATTGGTATACAATGAATATGAATATTTAACGTTTGATTTGGTAAGTTTTAACATATGGATCCACCTATGAAACCATCACCAGAATCAAGATAGTGTACATTTCCATCCCCCTAACTTTTCCCTATGCTCCTCTGTAATCCTTCTGCCCTCACCCCAACCCCCACTACCCCCAAGCAACCACTTATCTGCTTTCTATCACTGCAGATTAGTTACACAATGGATTTGAAGTTGGACCAGTCAAGATTCAAACTCCCTAATTTACCACTGTATTGGCTGAGTGACCTAGGAGAAGTCACTTCCTGTCTTAGCCTTCCTTTATTCATTGGTAAAATAGGAATTCCACCAGCAGCTGCCTCTAGGCCCATGGGGAATACTGGGGCAATGTGTAGAAAGAACCTTTCATCATCAAAACTAGTGTTTCCAATCAAGTTTTCAGCCAGTGGTCCACAATACATTTTGGTATTCAGAGATTCAAAATGCTTTTCTGTCATGTAGAGTGGTGCCCCCTCCCACTAAATGGGCTTCCAGTGTTTCTGAAACAGGAATGTTTAGATTTAGCCCATTTCAGGACCAACAGGGCTTTCTGGTGCTCCATCCTTCCCACTCACATGGCCAATGTTCTACATAACTATTAATTATGAAAAGATATTCTTCATAAATAAGCAAAAACACCACAGCAGTTTTTTTGTCATTTATGCCTATGTTTTAGTCTGACATGGTGATACACCTGCATGGCAAAAAAGTTGGTCAGAGTTCTGGGTTTTAGTTTCAACCTTCCTTGAACAAATCATAAACATTTTCTGGACCTCAATTTTCTCACATATAAAGTGGGCAAAAATTGCACATCATCCATTTGTTGAGAAGATTAAAGGAAAATTTCTAAGTGAATTGTACAATGGGTTCACAGTTCAACTGCATCTTCCCAGGACTGTTAGCACTTTGTAAAACATTCAGGTAGTATTTCATATTCTGTTTCTTTTATTTATGCTGTGAAATATACATGACATAAATAATCATTTCAACCATCTTTGAGTGGACAATTCAGTGATATATAGTTCATTGACAATATTGTGTTACTTCATCCCTATTTCCAGAATATTTTCATCATTCCAAATAATAAGTTGTACCAATTTTTACTCCATGAAAAAAACAGGTTAGAGAGTTTTGTCCCCAGAGCCTGGGGTTGATAAATAGATAATTTAGAAAAATGCTCAGTGTAATCCTTTAGCTGGAAAATGCTTAGTAGTCTTTGATAGTTAGCAAGGCTTATTATAATCAAATCACTCAAGCAGCTTTTATTCACTTCAAGCATGAAAGACCTTACCAGCATAGATTGCTGTGACCTAATCTCAAAAGTTTACTCTCTGTTCCTAGTTACATTAATATATATGATCTTCCCAGCTCTTCTTGCAGGGGTAAGATAACACCCAAAGTAGAATGGAACCCACATGGGCTAATATCAGCACCTTCCTCCCTCTGAAGGACAAGATCAAAAGCCTGATTTGTCAACAAAGAAGAGCCTACCAGATAACAGGACGTGCTGACCAAACAAAATGAAGCAGGCAACTATGACTCAATTTTGATGACTCCTGTGACTTTTACTTATTTTTTTTTCTTTTATTTTTCTACTTTCTTCTGGACCCGGGCCATCTTCCTTTGCCTATTTGAACTATAAAAGCTCAAATCACCTTTTCCACTTCAAATTGGTGTTGGAAAGACTTTTCCACCAATTGCTTATGGGTGCATTTTTCAGTAAGCTCACCTTATACCTAACCAAAGCGACTTGTTTCTCTGTTTGATGTGGGATCAAGTAGTTCTAACTATATAAGGCCATGTTTTCTGACAGTAACAAGTTCCTGATTTTGGTGCCTTTATCTTCTCCACATCGTTGAGACTTTCAGGTTTCAACTACCAGTTAGCATTCTAGGTTCTCTCGTATCTCAATGTAATCTCTGGAGGCTTCCTTTTATTGCATGTTAAAACATCTAATATGCCATTTTTATGTGTCTGCAATGGAATGGAGAGACTTCAAAATATGTTCAATTCATTATATAACTTAAAAGTTTTGTTTCCTACTTTAGGTCATAGTTTTACTTCAACTTGCATTTTCCCCTATTTGTATATATATGCATATATTCATAGTGTGTTTGTGTGTATGCATGTGTGTGTGTGTGTGATTTTGTTTTCTTTTTTACCACTAGCTTCTTTTTATTTATTTATTTTTGGAGAGGCACAGAGCTTCAATAATCTCAATACAGCTTTTCTTATTTTGTAGTGAATGCATCTAAAGTTATACATTTACTTCAGAGCACCTCTTCTGCTACATCTTTACGTTGGGATATATAGGGTTGTCTTGTCCTTTCTTCCCAGGTAGTCTAATTTCAACCTTGATTTGAATGATAATACTATTTATTTTTTAAAAAAATTGCAAGGAAGTAGTATTGTGTTGAATACATTGTTAGACTGAATTCTGGCTTTCTTGAGTTTTTGTAAGAGTTTTGCCAAATGAGTTCTGAGTTTTGATTGCAATTGGATTAATCTGTGTATGTGTGTGGGTGTATGTGTACATGTTTGGGTTTTCTAGTATGTGTTCCTTCCTGATGAATTCAAAGATCCACAAATACACACATACATGCACATGAGTTGACCCATCAGGAGCTCCAGAGGCTTGAGTTGTTTTAGGTCTGAGGAATTGACAGGAATGATGACGCAGGCTAAACTCAAGATTTCCTTTCATTTAATGTCTCTTGTTTTTGCTAGTGAACAATGCACAGCATACATATTAGGTCACAGTTGCAGAAAAATACAAAAAGCACAACTTCAAAGGGCTTCCTTCCCCTTTCACGGAGGGAGTTTGCAGTGTGGTAGTCTCAAGACCCAAACGTAATATGGGACCAATGACATCAAAATAACTTAGAACCTGGACTTGCTGCTTTTCTCCCTCTACAGGCTAGGAAAAACAGAGGCCCTATTATTTTTCATTTATTCTTTTTATTTCAAATCTTATTTACATCCTCATTATTCAGTTAATTCTGAAAGTAATTTTTCCTTACATATGCCCATATTCATTGGAGAATACAGTAATCTCATTGTCCATTAAATGTGTTTAAACAAATTTCCACCTCTCAGTACCATGGAGTAGATTGTGGCTGACAAATTCTGCTACTGAGAAAATACTAGAAAGGGTAGGGCCATTATGATGAGAGGATTTAAGATTCAATGGGAACCATGAAGATGTGAGCTGATGTTCGGCAGCTGCTCCTCCCCTGGGACCATTTACCAACTTTGAGCAGCAAGTTAAAGGAGGACAAAAGTAAAAAAAAAATAATAATAAGGGTTTTCCATATACATAGAGGTGCTGCCAGAAGAGCAAGAAACCATCTGAGCATTTGCCTGTCTTTTGGGCTTATGAGTACAGTCATCTTAGGTGGTCAAGTTGTCCTTTCTCCCTAGATATATTTAAAACTTATGAGGGTGAAGAAGTTCAAATGAGAGCAAACAAGGTGACTTCTCCATAAAACAAGCATAAACTCCAAAGATTAAGGTAATGCAAAGGATGCTAGAGGATTCCATTTATCTTCCTTGCATGCGTATTCTTTTCTTTGTAAACAGATGTGTGCATGCAAACAAAAATAGCTTGACTATATTTTAATCCTCTACAGCATAAACTCAAGCTACTTCTATGAAGTGGTAAAAGTTTAAGAGTTAATGAAGATAAACAGAAAATGCTTGCCTTACATCAAAGTATCCTCATCAGTTTACAGGGGTGTTGAACGAGTACTTCTAAAAAGTCTCAGTGGGTAAAGGTGTTGACTTAGTTCTTAAAGCAATTGCAAGTATTTTGGTATCACAAGGAAACATATCATAGTGACAATATCTCTTGGTTAGTATCTATTAAGCCTTTTAAAAAATCACTGTATTGTAAAATGATCCTGCACTTCACCTAAGAGATGTTTCTCTACTTTGCTTGTTCTGTTAATTCATAGTTTTAGCTAAGTGAGAGGTATAACTAGTTTAATAGCTTTAGTGTACTTCATCACTATCTGAATCAACATGTTTTAATATCCTTCTGTCAAAATAACAACTAGCTTTTTTTTACAACATTGAATCAATTGAAGAAACCATTGTGTCCTCCAGCTGGGGTATATTATTAGAATTTGACATTTCAAGTGATTGAAAAATGTAGAGCATCATTTTAAAGATGTTAATCATTGTTGGCCTTTGGCAATGAATGGTTGTAGCTTTACTGGGCTCTTCCAAAACTATTTAGAAGTATCTAATACACTCAAAACTCCAGTTATTCCATAAAAGAGACCTTCAATCATATATGCAAAGCATGGCACACAAACAGTTCAATTTAACTTTGCAGTTTTCAGCTTCATGATCTTTTTCTATTTGGATCTCTCGTAGTATATAATTTAAGGTGACCAAGTCTTCTTTGATAGTCTGCAGGCAGTGAGAGTCCTAGGCCACCAGGCTTCATGAAAAATCCTGTCCTTAAAATCAAGAGGTCACTTATCTTCTACATCATATGTGAGTTTTGGCCACAATCTCTATTTCTATTCTAGGCCAATATAAGTTTTAAAAATCCTTTGTGAAGTAATGCTTTCTTGGAGAGTTTGGAAACTAAATAGCAGTAATATATTCCAATTGGGAAATTATTTGCACTCATGGTATTATTTTAAAGTAGAAAATGTGTGAATGGAGCTACTCCAGGTCACACAAGTCCAAGGATCGCTTCCAGTAAATTCAGCCTTGTCCTCTCAATCTGAAGTCATCTGTGCAGTAGCCCTGGAGAATCACCAAGCACATTTAAATCACCATGCCATTTAAACTGAGCATACTATATTTTCTAAGGAATGACAAGCACCTGCCTGGAAGGAAAGATGAGCATGGCAAACCCTATACTTGCTGTGTTTCTTTTCACAATGGGCCCACTCTCCTGCATCTTTGGTAACACCCTCAATAATTGGAGTGACACATATACAAGATTCATGAGCTGCTGAAACATGCGATTATTTTCCTTGCATGGTGGAGAATGTACCACCTATAAAATTATTGTGGAGGCTTCTCTGATTACTGTGATTATGGGCCTAATGTTCAACCCTTCACCATCTGGTAAACTTGAGCTACTTTTTGTCTGTTTAAGGCTGAATTTGCAAACAGGACTGCAGGGTGTTGGGTAAATATAATTAAAAACAAAATCTTCTCCCGACCAAGAAAGAAACTGCACAAAGGTAAAGGAAAAAGAAAAATGATTTTATTATTTTAGAAGTATTAAACCAGAATGTGTTGCATCATAGGCAACCTGCAAAAGAGATTGCAAAGAAAGAAGTCTTCTCACCCTTTTACATAGCCAAGCAGAAACAACTATTATATAAATGTTCTCAGGATAAATAGCTAGTACCCAAATAAGAGGACTTCACAGTAACATTTATCAAGCATAGTTCATCTGAGATACACTTGGTAATTAGAGTGGTCTTTGTGGGCGCTAATAGCCTCTATCCACAAGAATAATAAAACTTTTCATATCTCCATGACAGGTACATAGCCATGACTTGGAACCAGATTCCTAAATTAAATTCCTAAATTCCTAAATTTAACAAGGTAGTTAAATGCTAACTACTTTGATGTTGACATTTCAGAGATGGTCTCAGGTCTTTGAGAAAGACATTCTTGGGTTGCAAAGCTGGGAAAAGTCTTGTTTAGCGTTTTATAAGATTTGTATCCACCTCAAAATTCCGGAGGAAGGTTTTATAATTACCAAGTTTCTAAAGAATGTTCTTAGAGGGAAGGGTAGGTGTTTCTCTTTTTGAACCAGGGAAAATTAATATATATTATATATAAATAACAATATATAATAATGTACATTATAATATATATTTTTTGTATTTACCCTTACAGACGTCACCAAAATAGTCTTTTAATTTTAAACTAAAACTAGAAATATAATAATAATGAATATTTTAAAATTTTAGTGAAGACATTCATATATTCAGGAAAGTATAGAGAATAATATAATAAATACCCATAAACTCAGTTCTCATATTTGACGAATTATTTAAAATTTTTTTTAAATAAAACATGACCTATACTGACATCACGTCAAATGAAATAAGCCAGACACAAAAGAACAAATATTGTCTGAGCTCACTGATTGCAAACAATTAGAATAAGCAAACTTACAGAAGCAGAATCTGTAATACAGGTTACCAGGGGATGAAGAGGTTAATAGGAAATGGGACGTTAAGGCTTAAAATATACAAGTTTCCTATTTAGAATCGTGGAAATGTTTTGTTAATGGGTGGTGGTGATGGTGGCACAATATTGTGAACATAATTAACCACACTGAAATATATATTGAAAGTGATTAAAAGGGAAAATATTAAATTGTATATATGGTAGCAGAATAAAAATTAAAAGAAAAAATCCATAGAGCTACACTACACAAAAAATCAGACATTAATTTAATCCATGGACTTTAATAGTAAAAATGTGCTATCATCAATTGTAGCAAATGTTCCACGCCAATACAAGGTGATGGTTGTGGAGTGGTATCTGGGAATCCTATATTTTATGCATGAGTGTTTTGTAAACCCAAATTTCTCTAATAAAGAGAAAACAATTAAAAACAAAAATGAAAAGTCTTTGTATTCCCCTCACATCTCAATCCTCTTTTCCTCCCTCGAGGTAACCACTATTATAAAAATGATATATGTGTCTTTGCAATAAATGTTTTCATAGTGTATTTCATTTGTATATATCCATAAACAATTTTTATTGTTGTTTTGCGGGTCATTAAATTTACATTAAATCTATCAAGCTCTATATATCATTTTGGATCTTGCCTATTTAATCCAACATATGGCATTTGATATTTATTATTTAGGTTAGTTGCTGTGTGGTTTTATACTCAATGAATATACCATAATATATAATTGACACACCTGTTGATAAATATTTATACTGATCAAAAGCTTGTGTTTGCAAATAACTGCAATTAATCTCCTTGTGCACATGTTACAAAAGCTTTATATTCTGAGGTGGCATTTCTGTTCATTTGTAAATTAACTTAATATCATACAAATGTTCTAATTTTGTGAATTTTAACTCTACTGAAAGTTTCTGTAAGTTCCTATTTCCCTAGATGCTTGCCTACATTTGGATTGCTTTTTTTCATACCACTTTTCAAATTAGACTTCTAATTCATGGAAATCCTTGTTAAGGTTGTAATTGACACGGCATTCGATTTTTAGATTCATTTGTGGAAAAATAACATATTTATTGTATTGAAATTTGCATCTAAGTACATATGCTTCACAATTATTTGCATTATCTTCTATGTCCTTCAATAGCATCTTGAAAATTCTCCATATGTTTATTATATATATTTTATTTTATCAGGTGATTATAATTTTTAAAATTGTATGTATATATTAAATTTCTATTAAGCTTATTTGTGGGAAATTTTCCTCTTTTTAGTTATAATGATTTGACTATGAATTAACTCATACTTTGTAACAATTTTAATAATTAATTTAAATGTAACAATAGTTATGCTTTTCCTTTTTCCATTATATAGTAGAATATCAGGTTGTAAAACAGTGGTGAAATTACTCCTGATTTATCTTCTTGTCTTAAAAGAGTACACATTCAATGTCATATCTTTAGGTATGATTTTTATTTGAGGTGGAGGTGGTATGTAGATACCTTTTACTAAATTAAAGAAGCTTCTCATTCTATCTTGAAAGAAGTTTTTAATTTCTTTTTCAAATTGTGCATAAGGTTTCAATCTTTATTGAAAACGATTTCCTCCTCAATCAAATTGTTTTAACCATTATTATTAACATAATGCATTATATTATAGATAATGCATTTTGAATCTTACTGAACACTGGTTTCACCCATCAAATTAGGATTTTATCTAACTTTTAACTTTGTTAATGCAGAAGATTATATTGTAGATTTTGCAAGTTTTTTTATTATTTATTATGTTAACATGATGACCTATTTAGAGGATTCTGGATAAACCCAATTTATTACATGTACTTTTAATTCATTTAGGATGCAAATTTAGACTGTAAATAAGTTATTTGGAAAGTTTTCATCTATTTATGATATTTGTTTATCCTTTCCTTGAGTTATCCCTATATCCTTTCAAGATTATCTAACATCAAAGATGAGTTAGGTACATTACCTTCGCTTTCTTTACCGAAACTGTTTTAGAAAAGAATTATATTGCCTTGAAGATTTCTTTAAAAAGCATGTCAAAACCATCTGGGACGTGGACCTAATGTTTCTTGGGGTAGGGCAGACAAAGAAGTAGATTCTTTATTACCTCTTTAATGTATTTAATTTTTTGGGTATATTCCAGTTTTTCCTTTTTCTTTCTGTCAATGCTAGTAATGTGTTTTTTCCATCAAACATTTTTATTCTTGAGGCACCCACCAGACAATTTTCCTTCCTCCAGGGCTAATCTGGCCTGGATCTCCACAGCTCTGCTGCCTGACTGTCATCCTAAAACCTCCCTTAGAATCACACAGGAAATCTTGGAGGAATTTCTTGTCTTTCAGTTTCATTGTGGCTTCAATGTTCCAAGGACATCCAAAGATGTGATATCTTTTTGACCCCATCTGGACAATTTTGGAAATTTTCTTTTCCCTGATATTCTTTAAAATCAATATGTTTATTTTATGTAGATCTTTTTTTCATACTTCACAATGAGCACTTCGTGGGCCTTTTCAGCTTTGAACTCATGTTCTTGAGTTTGGGAAAATGTTCTCCAGTTATTATTCATCACTTCTTCCCCTCTGTTTCTCCAGTTTCACTGAAAAACTTATTGATCATAGGTTGGACCTCCCGGTTTTGATTGTCTACTTTTGAATCCCTTTTCCTCACTTAATATCCAACTCTTCTTTCCATGACACTAACTATAATATCTCATCAACTTTCATCTTCCCACTTTACTATTTAATTTTTCATGCAGTTATATTTTTTATTATTGTCAATAGTTTGTTCTTTGTAAATAAATGTTCCCTTCTAAACAGAATCCTATTGTTTTTCATCAATGAAATATAGGTTTGCATGCCTCAGCACATTAAGTTTTCTTCTAAGCTCTATTTTGTTTTCCATATTTTCTTTGTATAATGTTTATTTTGGTCCCCAACTTATACATTAGGGAGTTTGTTCAAATGCTTCAGTGCCTCTGGGATTCTTTGTATCCTTTTATTTTATTTTGTTTAAATATACTTAGTATTGCATTTTTTAAAAATAAGACGCTGCATATGCTAGACAAGAGCTTTCTGACTGCCAGGCTTAAAATCTAGAGAGAGCAATGATACGGGCTCCGACCACTTCTTGGAGGATCACTAAGTCTAAGATATGTGAGTGTTTTACTCCTTGTGTCTTCTTTGAAATCCCACTAATGTCTGTGTCTGTGCCTGTGTGAGTGTGTGGGAGGTCTTCCTGGTGCGGGTAGGGTGTAGGGAAGGATGGTGAAATTTGACTGCCAGTATTCTCCAAAGTGACTGAGAAAGTTGCTGTATTTGGCACATTTTCCATGATTTAATTCCCAAACAACAATTTCTACATATGATGATATCCATGAAATATATTAATATTAATATTAATCTGGAAAACATTTCTCATATTTAGGAAAATTTCATCAAAATTTGATTTAGCTACACAGGTCACTAAAATAGAGTGTGGTTTTGTTTTAGGCTAGAATTATTGCTACTCACTCAAGTTATTCTGGCCATCTCCTGCTGATAAATTCATAAATTGGTTATTAATTATAGGTTATTTTAACTAAATTTACTACTTCAAAATGTCAATCCTTGTAGAAGAATAAAAATAAATGGACATATGATGAAGACTAATAGGTAGTATGTGCACTAGATATTCTGTAGACCACAGTCTTCTTAGGTCTTGAATGCCTCTCTGCGTCTTGTTGGGTGCTGAATACTGAGTTGATTCTGGCTTGTGGGAGTAGGCTGCACGAGTAATTTTCATACACGTTGAAGCCGACTGTTTGTCTCTGTTCCCTGGCCTCAGTCTAAATTGGCCAGCCTAAAGTGTGTCAAATTGGAGAATGCAGGAGAAAACTTGACTCTACACAATATGTTATGTTAAAAGACCATATAAGATTTGGTAATTCATTTCTGAATTTGGAATTTAACCTGTAAGAGGATAAGGCCTTGATTGTCTCTGGTTTTGTGACTTTCAATGAAAGAACAAATATAAAAGGTGTTTTTGGAGGTAATATATGAGTAATAAATGCATGGTAATGTTGGAAAATGTAGAAAAAACAAAATTGCCCACGGAAAAATTTACCATCTCCCACCAGCAAGATATAATCACAGTTAGGCGATTGGCATATATCCTCATATCTGTTGCCATGACTATATTGTGTAAATGAATATTTTTTACTCAGCAAACATTTATTGGGTAAAATTTCTAGGCTGGAAACTATTCTAGATATCAGGAATATAGTGATAAACTATCCCTGCTCATTTGCAGCTTATATTATAGCAGGGAAGACATAAAATAAATAAGATATAAAATCAAAACACAAGATGTGCTTAAGAGAAAGTCTAAGTATTACAATTAAAAAGGGAGAAGAAATTTGGGGTCAGGGTTTGATTTTAGAGTGCTGTGAGACCAGTCCTCAATGAGAATATATCTGTATTAATCATTGATAATTTATTTGATTCTAAATAAATCAAATAAATCAATTTAAAGTTCTTGATGACATTTCCTTGATACAGAAAAGACCGAATTTACTTTTGACAGGCAGTTCATATAGGGACACATTACTTTAAGACATTCATAATCTGAGCTGATTTATACTCAGGTTTTATTTTCATTCTGGCTTCTAGGGGGCAGGTTTGCCCTGCTCCTTGGTTTTCATGCCTCAGAGGCTTCAGGCATAAGTCTGGTGTTTACCTAGGATGCATCTTGTTGGTTCCTGAACTCCAATTGTTGTCTCTTTAGTGCTTGAATCTGCTAAAATCTCTGCTCAGCCTCTCCGGCTTTCATTCTCAGTTTGTGCATGTTCAAGGGGAAGAGAAATTTTAAATGCCAGGCTCACTTTTCTGTGCACCCCTTCTTCTAGGATCTGAGCCCCCTAAATTCTCAGTGCCTCAGTAGCTCTTCAATCTTTTCAAGAATATTCCTTTCTGTCCATCTTTTTCTATTTATTCTTTGCAAGAAGATTGTACTGCACCAGGTTCTCAGCCATCACCAGAGGCAGAAGTAAATCCTCTTTTCAGTCTGCAACTTTATCCTGGCCTGCTGCTATGCATGATTTTTCCTCTTCTAAGACTAAACCTGTTCAGAATTTAAATATCCATAGGATATTTGGGAATAGAGATAAGGACCAATGGATCTAGGTTATTCTTAAACAAACATTCAACTTTATTCCTCACCTCACCTTTGGAAGTACCTGATATTGCCACACTTGAAGCTTTAGCAGTGTTTATAGCTTAACTCAGAGCAGTTCTCATTCTTATTTCCCTCTGAGGATCTTTGCTTGATTTTCAGCTCTCTCCAGTTGTTATCAGGCACCACTTTCTCTTACCTTTTCACCTGCATATACTGTAATTCAGGGATACAGATATCTCCTACTCTCATACAAGATGGAATATGTGTTTCTATTGTTCTGGAGCCTTGTTTTTCAGTAATTGCTAAGATGAGAAGTGGCAAAAAACTGTTTCTTCTTCTAGTTTAACAATGGAATATCAAAATATGCCTTGCCTATTCATATGCATGAATGAACGAGTAAGGAGAGAGTGTGTCTTTCATTAGCATGCAAGAAGTTTTATTTTCTACACTAAGTCTTTTGCCTGAATGGGGTGATTTACCATGAACTCTGTTTACGGGGTTAGGTTTAACAGCTGTCAGTGTTCACTTTAGGTTGTTTGAGTGAAGAAAATTCAGTAGACTCAGCCCAACTGTTAGTCTGAAGACAAAGTAAGCAAAGCTTTACTTTAGGACCAGAGTATCTCTAGGCATTATATGATTTTCTATAGTGAGTGTCTTTGCTGACACTCACTATAGACCCACCACTGTTTGGAGGCAACCTTTCACTAGACATTTCTTCAATTGTTTACTTGTATTTATCATTACTACCTGTTCTTAATCTGGCATCTTGTGACTCTGACTTTGGAGTCTCCCCATGGCTTGGCCAGTTCTTGCATGTGTGGTAACCTTGTGCTCATTCCAATATGTCTTTCCAATCCATTTTCTATTTTCCAGAAACTTGTCAAATCTCTAATCCACTGATGCCCTCTCTTCCCATTCTTAACATGATTATGAATATTTCATCTTTAATGCCTTTTATTTTTCTTTCAGTAGATTTGTTGGAGGGAGGAGAGATAAAGATGTGCTCATATTTCCATCCTTAGGAAAGTCAATTGATGTGATGGTTCCAAACACCACCTGCTCTCAAGGGTCAAAAATTTAGCTATGCTACTTTCAGTTTTTACTTTCTTGTTTTTATGCTTGGCATTTATTTAACTGAATTAGACATTTGAAATTCATGTTAGCTTATACTAAGTGGTAAGGATCTAAACATTGATTTATGAATGGGTACAAAATTGGCCTACAACTATTTCTAGAATAACTTAATCTTTCTCATATTAATTGGATAATCATTTTAAAAATCTAACCCAGTCAATTTCAGAGCACTTTATACCATTTAATTTATCTTTTTTGCATCATAATTCTTTAATTTATTATAGTTATTAATATCTGTTACAACCGTCATTTAGATTACTTAACTCAATGTACAAGTGCCTTTGTTATGGATGTTTTTTTTTTAACCTGCTCACATGTTTTCTTCAGTTGTGTGGCATTTCAGAATGGGCACTTGAAAGAAACTTTTTGAAGAATAGAGATAGAAGTAATATTAGGTATCACTCACATCCCACATCAGGCTTTCACTGGGGAGCAGACTGTATATCAGAGGGTAATAAGACTTGGTGAACAACCCATAATCAGTTACTGCTGGAGCTATTGCTATGGCGCCAAGGAAAGCTGACTCCACTTCACCACCTTTCCACCACTCTCATCCTCTTACTGGCCTCTCCATCAGATGTCCTTAAGCCTGGAAAGAGATTATCCACCAAACATCTCTCTCTGTTTTTTTCCAGGCACTTCAGAAATACACACAAAGAATAAAGACATGTTGTTTGAACAGCTTTCAATAAAGAAGAACTCCACTTCAAGAGAAAAAAAAAAAAAAACAAAAACATTTGGAGACAGCAGATGTTATGGATCTATATATCAGTTTCTTTCTGTTAGTATTAAGCAAAGAACATGAGAGACCATTTGACAGGTAATATATCACTCAATACACTGAAGGTAATTGACAGCTCTTACTTGAAGCATCATTTAGAAACCCCTGATCCTTTTCTCTATGCAAACTACATTTTTATGAACTGAAAACTTGGGAGTGAGTCATGGACAGGGCGCAGTGTTCCTCTGGAAACAATGAGGATGCAGTCTTAAAAGTGATCCTATTTCAATTATCATTTTATATAAAATGTGATAATCTTGACTGGAGTATTCATTTCCAAATTTGACCAGGCTCCAAATGAATGCTTTGCTTTGGCCACTGCAGTGAAACTTTATGTTTTTATTAACCCTACAGTGTCACTCTACTGGGGTCAAAAACTTGCACTGCTTGACCTCCCACTCCAATTCTAAACCAATTGCGATGATATTGCACTTCATCTAATTGAAGATGTCACTGATCATTAGAAATGCAACTATTTTATTTACCTCTAAGAAGTAAAATGCTTCCAATAAATCCATTAGACATCATCAATTTTCAGATATGTCTTCACTTCAGATAAATTAAATTCTTGAAATTGATGAAAATAGTAAGGCAGAGCTAATGCAAAGAGGGTTAAAATCACTCCTTTATTATTGACAAAACTGTTATTAGAAACAAAGAAGGGAGATGCCCTGGACAGAACTAAAATCCAGTCTACTCTCATAGAAAGTTCACACCAGCCAAGCTTCCAATTGTTTCCAAACAAAGAAGAGTTGAAACAAACAAAATTTAAAGACTTTCCTTTCAGAAAAATATTATCCATTGGTTATCCCAATCCTGCAAAGTATGCCCATTGAAACTTCACTGAATTTCAATCCCTTTCCAAATTTAAATCTTTGAAAATCCAATTATTACCAGAGATTATGCTACATTGATCTCAATTATAAGAGGTAAGACTTAATATGACTTTTCAAATTAAGCAGAAAATGAGACTTAGTGAAGTCAGAAATCACTCAATTTATCATGAAAGAGATTTATTTTTGATCTACCTATTTCTAATTGGTGTGAGGTTATTGAGATGGGTAGTAAGCATATTGATTGGCCTCTACCTGGTGGTAGTGAGTATACTCCCTTCCTACCTGACTACCAGATTTGTCCTTTCATAAGGAGACAATAGGTACATCTGGGACATGTGTGAGTTCCTGTCAGATCCTGTCTATGTGGTAGAGATCTTTATCTTGTTAAAAAAATGCCCAATTCTTAATGGATTCCTAGCCACCTGAAGTAAAGACTACACTTCTCATCCTCCCTGGAAGCTGGTTATTGACATGAGACTAATTTAGGATAATGGAATTAAAGTGGGATTCCTCAGGGGACATTTTTAAAGGAAGTACATTACCTTCCTCTATTCTCTATTCTTCCTACTTCTGGATGGCTGGTTTGAGGACATCAAGCTTAGAGCTTGAGTAACCATCAAGGAAACCAAAGCTAAGGATGATAAGCCAAATATAACTTAGATTTCAACAAACTTTTTCTTGTAAAAGACCAGATAATAAATATTTTAAGTTTTACAGGCCATACTCTCTTTGATCAACTCCTCAGCTGTGCCTTTGAAACCTCTAAACCACTATAATCAATAATAACCATAATAATCAATCATAATAAATGAATGGGCCTGGCTGTGCACCAATAAAACTTTATTTACAAAAATAGGTGAATAATAATAATTTTATCTCTTCTGAAATAGAAGAAATTTGGATTCTTGAAATATCAGAAGACCATATCAGCTTTGGACTTACCTCTGGGCTTGCTTATGTGAGAGAAAAATAAATTCATCTACTGTTTCAACCTCTTTTTGGTTTTCTCTTGCATTTGATCAAAACGAAACTTAAGTAATATACTCCTTTTCATCTTTTTTGTCTGTAAATGTTCTGATATTAGCGCTGTTTTAATTATGTTTACTTAATTAAGACTGAGCTTTTAATGTAACCATCCTTCATTTATTTCAGGGAACAGAAGAAAAGAAAGGAAGAGAATAGAAAAGAAAAGGAAACAGAAGAAAGGAAACAAATTCAAGTGTCTAATTTATTTTCATAAGTGAGATTATGTTGGAAAAAGATTCTGACCTGTAGACTTGTGTGCAAGTATTTTTCATTTATCTGTTTTTCTTTTTGTTTTTAGTTCATAATTTTATTATATAATTATAATACAGAGTACATTAGAAATCAGAAGTTAAAAGGGACATTTCAGTGAACATTCTCTTTTCATCCTTATTCCCTATCTACCTAACCCTTCCCCACAGGCAATAATCATTCATGCTGTGTATCACTATTACTATCCATCCTTCTAGATGTTCTATGAATATTCGAACAAATATCTACATTCTTTCATTTCCTTCTGTTTTGGTTTTTTGATGCTGCTAGAAATGCAATATACCAGAAATGAGTTGGCTTTTATAAAGGAAATTTATTAAGTTCCAAGTTTACAGTTCAAGGCCATAAAAATGTCCAAACTAAGGAATCCAGAAAAAGATACTTAGACTCAAGAAAGGGCCGATGACATTCAGAGTTTCTCAGTTAGCTGGAAAGGCATATGATGACATCTGCTACCTTTCTCCTTTCAAATGGCTTCCTCACAGGGTAATTTTTTTCTGAATCTTGAAAGGTCTCTGTCCTTGTGGGCATTGAATCTTTTTCCAAAATATTTCCCTCTTAAAGAGCTACAGTAAGTGATTCCATCTTGAATAGGTAGAGACATATCTCCTTGGAAACTATTTAATCAAAAGGTCCCATCTAAAATTGGGTAGGTCACATCTCCACAGAAACCGCTTAATTAAAAAGATCCTACTCAACAACATTGAATCAGGATTAAAGAATGTGGCTTTTCTGAGGTACACAACAGTTTCAAACCACCACATTCCACCCTCTGAACCTGAAAAACACATGTTCTGTCCATATACAAAATACTTTCATTTCATTACAGTATCACAAAATCTTAAACCATTTCAGTAACAATACAAATACAATCCGAAGTGAAAACCATTACAAAATCTCATCAAACTCATTTACAGGCATGGTCTATTCTAAGGCAAAATTCTCTTCTGGCTCTGGACCTTAAAATTCAGAACAAATTATCTGCCATCATTATACAAAGGAGGAACAGTCATACAATATATGATCCCATTGCCATGGGGGAGATTGAAAGGAAAACAAGGGTAACTGGACTCAAACAGTTCTGAAAACCTTAAGGGTAAATTCCATTAAATATCAAAGTCTGAGAGTCTATGCCCCACAGAGATATAGAAACTGGCAGTCCTACCTTTCCAAGTGCCTACTCAATAGTCATGCTCTCCAAACACTGGGTGAGGGTTGCAACCTTGTGGGACATTGGGGAGGCCACCTTTTACTCAGCTCCACCCTCTCTAAGCATTAGGGCAGCACAAGGGATCACTGTCACCTCCAGGGCACATGCTCAACCTGCTCAGAACAATGGGGTGGCAGCAAGGCTCTCCCAATCCTGATGGAATGCATCCCATACTCTCTGAGGCCTGGGACACTAAAACTCTTCCTGAACAGCCAGACAGAAGGCCCACCCCCTGCCTTCAAGGTGAACTCACCCTCTCCAAATGGATGGGTGGATCTGCAATCCCAGTCTGAGGTTTCTTGGTTTCAGACCTTAGCTTCCATATTCTACCTTTGAAGGTATTTTTCCTTCAATTTGTCCCTTTTCTGTCTCTTTTAGTCCAAAATGGCAGTGGTTCCATTTATAGATACCCCAAAACACTCCTGTTGGTTTTTTTATTCAGTATATAGAGCTCATACTCATCAGACAAGAGGACTTTCCACAGATCTTTTCTGAATAACTCTTGTTTCCCATACTGCTATTACAGAGAGGGCTGAAGTGAACTATCACATAAATGAGCAAGGATAGCAGAGTTAGGTTTTTTTTGTTTGTTTTAGTTTTTTTTAACAAGTATGAATATGTGGTTTGTGATCCTGATACACCTTCTGGAACTAGACACTAATTTTCCAGTTGTCCAGTGTGTTGCTTGTAAACAAAGCTGAGTCCCTCTTCAGAAATTTCCCATGACCAGAGAAAGTTCCCGACCTAAAGTTATGTTCCCTCCCAGTGGGCAGCCCCTATACATGCCAAGCTATAAACGCATGGTCCCTCATCTTGCCTAAATTCAGGGCTTCTATAAACTTCTATGCTTTACAGGAACTGTGCTAGGGCCTCCTTTGCAACTGCACTACAGTTCAAATTCTTGCTCTGCCCCATCTTTTTCCCTTTTCCCCACATGTCCTCTCCTAATAAAGGTCCCAGATGCAAAGCTCCATCACTAACAGTAATGGGCTGAGGAAGGAGACTTAGAAAAGGTCTTTGGAGCAAGATCATCTACTCTTTAGAGGACAAAGTCTACTTGTTCTAGTTTGCTAGCTGCCAGAATGCATCACACCAGAGACGGATTGGCTTATGATAAAAGGGGATTTATTTTGTTAGTTCTTCAGAGGAAGGGCAGCTAACTTTCCACTGACGTTCTTTCTTACATGGAAGGCACAGGATGGTCTCTGCTGGTCTTCTCTCCAGGCCCCTGGGTTCCAACAACCTTCCCCGGAGTCACTTCTTTCTGCATCTCCAAAGGCCTGGGCTGAGCTGCAAGTGCTGAGATGAGGAAGGCCAAGCTGCTAGGCTGTGCTACCTTGCGGTCTCTCATTTAAGCACCAGCCAATTAAGTCAAACGTCACTCATTGCAGCATATACACCTCCTAGCCAACTGCAGATGTAATTAGCAACAGATGAGGTTCATGTACCATTGGCTTATGTCCACAGCAACAAAACTAGTTATGCTCACCTGGCCAAGTTGACAACTGACTCTAACTACCACACCACTACAGGTAGCCTATAGCTATTGGTGGTTATTACAATTTCACAGATGATTGGGAGGTTCAGAAGAAGTACTAATTATAAGGACAATGTACAATGAAACCTATTACAGCATGCAATGGATGCATTTGAGAAAGATAATGAATGGCTGTGGATGGTTAACCACAGATTTAAGGATTGATACTGTTGGAGTTTCCTAAGCTGCTCAAGCAAATACCATGCAGTGGATCTACTTAGACAATGGTTATCTATTAGCTTACAGCTTTGAGGCTAAAAGAAATCAAACCAAGGCCTCATCCAAGCAGTGTTTTCTTTCCGAACCCTGGTGTTCTGGGGCTGGCTGCCAGTGACTCTGTAATCCTTAGCTTGTCACATGACAAGGCACAAGGCAACATCTCCCCGACTCTCTCTTCTCTTTCAGATTCAGCTTCTTGCCTAATATGGCTTTCTATTCCTCTGTCTGAATTTCATTCACTTCTAAAGGACTCTAGTGATAGTATTAAGACTTGTCCTGAATGAGGCGTGTCACACTTTAGCTGAAATAACCTCATCAAATGGTCCTACGTACAATGGGTTTATACCCACAGGGGTGGATTATATTAAAAAAAAATATTTTACTGAAGTACATAAATTTTTCAATCCACCACAGGTATGAAAGTCAAAGGGCATTCTAGACAACACAAAGTGATACTCCTATCCTAACATTAAGGGACATGCACACACACACACACACACAAACTTAGGTCCTGTACTGAATTATGAGGGTAATAGAACTCCTGAGAAAGTTGAATTATCCAAACTAGCAATTCTGCTGTACTAAAGTCAGAACCCTGGGTTTGGGAATGTGTGGATCCTGAAAGTAGTGGTGGGGACATCTGGGTTGATATAACTGAGAACCTTGAGATTTACATGAACCCTTCAGCATATCCCTGCAGTGGCCCACTCCTTCCTGTTAAAAATGAGGGTTCCACCCTTACTTGAAGTCAAGAAGCATACATATGGCTTAGCATAAAATCACAATTGTTGTCTCCTGCTCACCACCTTGGTACTTAGGCTTGGTAACCACACAACCAGCTGGACCTGTTGAGGATTGTAGGAGACTCCATCCTGAAGGAACCACCAGTCCTGAGCACCATAAGTCTGATTGGGATGAGGTCCAATGATGATGGGTCAGGAGGAGGTGGAACATAAAGTTGGTTAGTGAGAGATTTTTATATCGGAGCATTATCTCATATGTAAATACATCCAGGAAGTTGGTTCCCTTCTGAATAAATTTGATTATTGGTTTTTCCATTCTGCAAAGTAGGTTGTTGGGATTTTAATTGGTATAGCATTGAATTGATTAATCAATTTGGGTAGTGGTCTAGTTTGCTAGCTACTAGAAACTGAGTGGCTTTTAAAAAGGGGAATTTAATAAGTTGCTAGCTTATGGTTCTAAGGCTGAGAAAATGTCCCAATTACAACTAAACTATGGGAAATGTCCAATCAAAGGCATCCAGGAAAAGATATCTTGGTTCAAGAAGACCGATGAAGTTCAGGGTTTCTCTCTCAAGTGAGAAGGCACATGGCAAACACAGTCAGAGTTTCTCTCTCATCTGGAAGGGTACATAGCAAACAGCATCATCTGCTAGCTTCTTCTCCTGGCTTCCTGTTTCATGAAGCTCCCTGGAAGACATTTTCCTTCTTCATCTCCAAAGGTCACTGGCTGATGGACTCTGCTTCTCATAGCTATGTCATTCTGCTCTGCTCTCTCTGAATCTCTTTCATTCTCCAAAATGTTTCTTCTTTTATAGGACTTCAGAACTAATCAAGACCCACTTAAATGGGTGGAGACATGCCTCTACCTAATCTAGCTTAACAACCACTCTTGATTAAATTGTATCTCCAGGGAGATGATCAAATTACAATTTCAAACATACAATACTGAAAAGGGATTTGAAGAAATGGCTGCCTTTACAAAATGGGATTAGTATTAAAGCGTGACTTTTCTAGGGTGCATATATCATTTTAAACCAGCACAGGTAGAATTGACATCCTAACTACATTTAGTCTTCCAATACATGGCACAGTTTGTCCATCCATTTGTTTAGCTCTTCCTTAATTTCTTTTAGCAATGTTTTGTATGATTCATTATATAGGACTTTAATATCCTTGGTTAGATTTATTCTTAAATAGTTGATTTATTTTTTGCTATTGCAAATGGAATTTTTTCTTGATTTCCTCCTCAAATTACTCATTATTAATGTATGAAAACACTACTGATTTGTGAGTGCTGATCTTGTATCCTGCCACTTTGCTTTATTCATTTATTAGCTCTAGTAGCTTTCCTGTAGATATTTCACATTGTCTACATATAGGATCATGATATCTGCAAACAGTGAGAGTTTTATTTCTTCCTTTCTAATTTGAATGCCTTTTATTTATTTTTCTTGCCTAATTGCCCTAGCTAGAATTTCTAGCACAATGTTGAATAACAGTGGTAACAATAGGCATACTTCTCTTGTTCCTGATCTCAGAGGGAAGTCTTTTGGTCATTTCCCATTGAGTATGACATTAGCTGTGGGTTTTTTCCATATATTTCCTTTATCGTGGTGAGGAACTTTCCTTCTATCCCTATCCTTTTGAAGTGTTTTCACCAACAAAGGATGCTGAATTTTGTCAAATGCCTTTTCTGCATCAAACGATGATCATGTGGTTTTTCAAAGGTGAAAACCAGCCTTGCCTACCTGGAATAAAATCCACTTGTTTATGGTGTGTAATTTTTTAAATGTGCTGCTGGATTTGATTTGTGAGTATTTTGGGTGAGGATTTTTGCATCTATATTCATTAAAGTGATTTGTCCATAATTTTTTTCTTGTAATATGTTTGTCTAACTTTGTTATTAACATAATGTTGGCTTCATATAATGAGTTAAGTAATTTTTCCTCCTCTTCAACTGAAGAGTTGGAGTAGGACTAGTACCATTTCTTTGTTGAATGCTTGGTAGAATTCACATGTGAAGCCATCTGGTCCTGGACTTTTCTTTTTAGGAGTATTTTGATGACTGATTACATTTCTTTACTTGTGATTGGTTTGTTAAGGTTTTCTATTTTTTCTCAAGTCAATGTTGGTTACTCGTACTTTTCTAAGTTGTCCATTTCATTTAAGTTGTCTAGTTTGTTAGCATAAAGTTGCTTGTAGTATCCTCTCATTATCTCCTTTATTTCTGTGGGCTCAGTAGTTATTTCCCCTTTCCCATTTCTGATTTTATTTATTTGAATTCTCTCTCATATTTTCTTCTTCAGCCTAGCTAAGGATCCATCAATTTTATTGGTTTTCTCAAAGAACCAACTTCTGGTTATGTTGATTCTCTCTATTGTTTTCATGTTCTCAATTTTATTTATTTGGGGTCTTTCTTTTTTATGGAAATAAATTTCCCTCTTAACACTGCCTTTGCTGCATCTCATAAAATTGGATATTTTGTGTTCTCATTTTCATTAGTCTCTAATATTTACTGATTTCTCTTGTAATTTCTTCCCCGACCCACTGGTTGTTTAGGAGTTTGTTGTTTAGCCTCCATATATTTGTGAATTTTCCAGCCTTCTACCTGTTATTGATATTCAACTTCATCCCATAATGATCCAAGAAAGCATTTTGTATAATTTCAAACTATTTTAATTTATTGAGACTTGCTTTGTGACCCAGCATGTGGTCTATCCTGGAGAATGATCCATGAGGACTTAAGAAAAATATATATCCTGCTGTTAGGGAGTGTAATGTTCTGTAAATGTCTAAGTCTAGTTCATTTATCATATTATTCAAGATCTTTACTTCCAACTGTTACTGTACCGGTGTCTACTTCTCCCTTCAATATTGTCAGTGTTGTTTCATGTATTTTGGGATACACTGTCCTGATGCATAGGTATTTATAATTGTTATGACTTCTTGATGGATTGTTCCTTTTATTAATACATGGCATCCTTCTTTGTATCTTTTAATTGTTTTACATTTGAAGTGTAATTTGTCTGATATTAATATAACTACCCCCACTCATTTCTGGTTTTGTTTGCATGAAATATCTCTTTCCAACATTTAACCTTCAACCTATTTTTGTCCTTGGGTTTAAAGTGAGTCTCCTGTAGACAGCATATAGATGGATCCTGTTTTGTTTTGTTTTGTTTTGTTTTTAATTCCATTTTGCCAATCTATGTATTTAGACTGGGGAATTTATTCCACTAACATTTGATGTCATTACTCTAAAGGCACTTTCTTCAACCACTTTGTCTTTGGATTTTGTATGTCATGTCTTAATTTTTCTCTCTTGTTTTACTCTTTTAGTTTCCTTACTGAAAATCTTCATTTCTAAATTCTCTTCCATATCTTTCTCTTCTGTTTTTCATATCTGCCTCTAGTGTTCCTTTTAGTATTTCTTGTAGACTAGGTCTCTTGCTTACAAACTCTCTTAATGTCTGTTTATCTGTTAATATTTTAAACTCCCCCTCATTTCTGAAGGACAGTTTTGCTGGATATAGAATTCTTGGTTGGCAGATTTCCTCTTTCAGTTTCTTAAAGATATCATACCACTGCCTTCTTGCCTCCATAGTTTCTGCTCAGAAATCCACATTTAGTCTTATCAAGCATTCTTTGCATGTGATGTAACACTTCTTATTTGCTGCTTTCAGAATTCTTTATTTGTCTTTGACATTTGACAATCTGAGTAGTAAGTATCTAGGTCTACTTGGATCTATTCTGCTTGGGGTACACTGTGCTTCTTGGATCTGTAATTTTACATCTCTCATAAGACTTGGAAAATTCAGTGATTATTACTTCCACTATTCTTTCTGATCCTTTTCCCTTCTCTTCTCTTTCTGAGATACCCATGATATATATATTCATGTACTTCATGTTGTTATTCAATTCTCTGAGACTCTTCTCATATTTTTACATTCTTTTATGTTTCTGTTGTTTAGTGTGTAGACTTTTAGATGTCCTGTCCTTCTAGTTCACTAATCCTTTATTCTGCCTCTTCAAATTTCTGTCTCCATTGTGTTTTTCATCTCTTCTATTGTGCCTTTCATTCCCATAATTTCTGCCTTTTGTTTTCACAAGCTTTCAATTTCTTCTATATAGTCATCCAGTGTCTTCTTTATATTCTTCAACTCCCACATTTTCCTTCAACTGGTTGAATTCACTTAGAAAATTTGAATAAACACCTTTAACTAGTTTCAACTCCTGTATCTTATTTAAAGTAGTAGTTTATTTTTTTCTCTGGCCCATATTTCCATGCTTCCTAATAAGACTCATGATTTTTTGTAGTGCTCAAGTATCTGATTTTCTTGATTAATTTATTTTTGAGGTTGTCTTATCTCTGTTGCCCAGTTTTACTGTTGTCTGGCTTTGTTCTCTATCTGTTCTTTGACATTCAGTTCAACTTATTCTAGACCTCTGGCATAACTTCTAGTTTACTGATCAGAATTTTTCAGCTCTTGTTGTTCTAGGTCTTGCACTGCCAATATGGATGTTTTTTTGAGATTGCCCTTTGTGTGTGTGTGTGTGTACAGTTGCTTTACCCCAGGGATGAGCTCTTTGGTCTCTTTCCTCCTGAGGACTTTGCTTTGTTCTGTTTTATTTTGCCTCTGTGTTATTTTTTTTAACTATAATTTCATTACCTCTAGTAACTTTTGCTTGAAGGTATGCCTCTGGGAGGAGGATCTCCCAAGATAGAATTCACCCAAATCAGATTTTCCAGATAAGACAGGCCCAGTATTCACAAACAACGGTGTAAGCAGTATCAAGAATCCCAGAGGATGAGGCCCAGAAAGTTGTCAGGCTTTCCTGTGAAGCCTCTTAATTCTGTGTTTTTCCTGTCCTGCCCAGAAGATGGCACTTGTCAGCCCACTGGTCCCACTGGGGTAAATTTAATTCTCAGCAGCCCCTCTCCCTGCCAGGTGTGTGGTTGAGACACAGGCTAAGGCTGAAGGCAAAGCTGTTTCTTTTTTCCAGTCCCTGGGGTGTGAATTCTCTAAATAACTGTGATTCTGGACCTCCCCCCCACTGTTTTAGTTTGTTTGTGTGTTGTTTGTTTGTTTGTTTGTTTTTATGGGAAGGGATAAAAGTCACTCTTCACTGCACTGTTTCCTAAAATCTGGAAAAGTTACATGCCTCTTAAGCAGCCTGACTATCCCAGTTGCCAGAAAGTGTTTGAGACAGGCTGGGCTCTGTTTTGTAGGTTGAAACTATTCCATGTTTGAGACAGGCTAGTGACTGCTTTGGTTAGGTTGAAACTGCTGCTGATATCCCACCCCATTGGGTCTTAATTCTTAAAATGAGAACCACCACTTGCACTAGGCCATGCCCCCACCCTTTTCCTGGGGAAGATATTTCCTTCAGGTAATTATCACCTACATTTGATTAGTTACTTTGTCTCTCAGCCATTTCTTAACTCCCTCTTGCCTTGGGAAAGGCTGAAAACTGATAATATGTGCTGTTTTATTTAAGGTATGTTAAAAAGTTAAAAAAAAAAATCATCTTCAACTGCAGTCCCCAGCCCTCCAGATCCACCAATCAAGAGCCAGAATTGTTCCCTGGCTCTATATGCTTCTTTACTTGAGGCGCAGCCTTCTTCTAGTATTCTGAGCTCAGCCAACCCCCAAAAGGCTCTGCCTTACTGTTTTCATCAGACCCACCTTCTCATTGCTGGACGGTGGCCACCTGGTTTCTCTCATATTTGGCATGTAGATTTCTCTGTGCTTGGAGCTTGTAATCAGCAGTCTGAATTTGTTAATCAAATCCACAATTGGAACTTGGTTGAGTTCTCTTTTCCTTGATCATAGTAGAGAGTGTTCTTTTTCCCACCAGAATGAGACTCTAAAAGAAACTGCCATGAGAGTTGGGGAGAGCCACCAGCCTCCACAGCATGAATGAATTTACTTACAGTTCTGTGCTGTGATCTC